>JASAND010024942.1:0-41098 GCA_030248195.1 Trissonchulus latispiculum
CCCTGTTGTCTCGGAGATTCTGGTCCGGTGATTTGGTATGGGACTTTTCCCAAGTGCTTGGAACTGGAAATCTCTCCCGCAGCCTGGAGTCATCTTTAATTGTTTTGAACTTTTAAAGTCAAATTTTGTGATGCTTGTTGTGACCCGGTTGTATGTTCCCTTACCTCGTCCGTCCCCCCTCCCCCTTTCCCCTTCTTTTGCTAACTATTGTTCACTGTCTATATTTTCTATGTACTCTATAGATTTAGCGTTAACCTGGGTTGGGTGGGGTCTTTTGGTCACTGTTTGGGGTTTCTTCTCCGGGGGTAAATCTTTTTAAATTAATGTATAAATTTTGCTTTCCTGTTCCTGTTTTTCCGAGATCTCATTTTCGGGTGGGGTGGTTCCCTCTATCTCAGCTTGGCTGATCTATATGTGTTGTATGTTATTCCATTTTTCTTAATCTTTTCGGGTCTTTTGTTTCTCTTAACATGGTGTTTGTTTCGCTTTTCTTTCCTAAAAATGGTCACGGGTTTACTTTATTTTCGAAATTTTCCAAATTTTTCTATGTTTCTACTGCCATTATCTTTGCCTTATTTTGCCAGGTCCATTATTGAGCAGCTATGCCAATTTGTTTTATGTTTATGCTTTAAATTTTGGCATTTATACAGATTCTATACTCAACGTATATGTTTTGGGGTTGGCAGATGCTCAGGGAGAGACCCTTCCTGAGGACGAAATACTCTTTTTCGTGCTCAGGGAGAGACCCTCCTGAGGACGAAATACTCTTTTTCGCTTTATTTTGCTCTTTCGAGCACTGAAAATTCGTCTGTCCCGGAGACTCTCTGCCTTCCCCCTATGATCCTTGGCTTTATATATATTTTTGAATTTCTATTCCACCTATCGTAACCAAATATACACTTTCTTATGTCAAATTTCCCTTGTATTTTTTTCCTTTTCGAGCGCTTTAGTTGGCACTCACTTTCGATGTTATATCATTTCTACAGTTCATATTATTATAATTTCATGTCTTCAGATTATTCTTTCTTTTGTCGTGTGCGCCTTGTCGCGGCCGAAGGGTTTCAATCCCACATTATTTTTGTCTATATGTAACGGCAAAGTCCGTATATTTGTGTTGAATGTACCCCCGGTATGTTTTGTGTACCGGCGTAGTTTTGCCCGTGTCTCGGAATCCCCTAATATGTGTATAAGTGTGGGGCCCGAGTAGTATTCCCGAGAAGTGCACCTCGAGGATCACGAAACTTTTTATCTTTTCCCATTTTTCTAAAACGCGTTTTATCTATACTAGTAGCTACGGTAATGCTATTTTAACGGCTAATGCAATTTTATTACTAACTTGTGTGCCCGGAGGCCGCGGCGAGGGCGCGCGCTTCAAAAGAGGGGGTAATCTGTAGAATCTTTCCTTGATTTCATTCAAAATTATGCAAAAGTGAGTGCTAACTTTATGCAAATCAACCTAAATTACACTTGTGTGTACGGTCCAAGGCCGCACATAGCTAATTCATTTTTCTTCCAAATTTCGGCGCGCATCTTGTCAGTCTTAATCTGGGATCCTTTTAGTCCAGTCGCTTTTCGCTCGCTTGCTATTGCTATTCACCTGGGCTTGTCTCGGACTTATTTGGACGGGTGGGAAAGTTCCCCCTATAACTTCAAAGGTTTGTGTTGCATATTTTATTTGGTTTAATATTATGGTGCTTGTCCCATTTTGCCGTTGTTATTGAAAATGTTTGGATTCCTGTTTTGATAATTTCGATGTTTAATATTTTTTCTTGTTTAAAAATCTAGTAAATTCGTGGCAACTTAGAAATTAGGGTCGTGTCGTCTTTATTTAATAGGTTAGCGATTAAGTAGGGAGTATCAGACATATTACACACTCAACCTCGAACCTTCAATCTTTATTGCAATCTAAGTTACTTTACTGAATATTTTCATAATTCGACAGCACAGTTAATGAGCGTTTAAGGTATTAGTACACTCTGAATCAGCAAAGACTCCTCTATCTTTTAAGTTCTTAGTTATGAGTTACTGAGTTTTGAGCTTTCAAAGTTGATTGCTCAAGTTTTTCAACGACATCCATGCGATGCATTCTATGTAAATTTTGCAGTTCTTGTTATATATATACATATATATATATATATATATATATATATATATATATATATATATATATATATATATATATATATATATATATATATATATATATATATATATATATATATATATATTGTAAAGTAGCCAAATATCGCAATCTGCGGAGAACATCGCTAAATATGGACGAAAAGCACTCTAATTATTATCGTCGTCCATTAATAGCAGTATGGCGATATGTATAGTTCGGTGAGGGGAAGTTGCCGGGGTCCACAGTGTGCCGGTAGGACGTCAGCATCCAGGCTTTCCCGCTGCGGATTAGGCTGATGAGGACCCTGTTCTCTCGAGTTATACCAGTCTCATTCGATTCTGGAACTGGCCCACGATGCCCATAAATTGCCAATGCTCGTGGGTGTGAGATCTAATTAAACCAGCAAGATTTAGATTGCCAGCGAATTGTCGTCTTAGCAGTGGACAAGTCCAAGAGAACGGCTTCCTGGGGCAGATCAGCTTATCTCCTCGAGGCCGGCATGGCCCATTGGTTTGCCAAGTCCAAATCGGTTAGGCGACCTAGAAGCGACTTGACTCTGGACAACGTTGCGGAACCACAATGTGTGATGTGTCATTGGACGAAATTGGGTCTGCTCCATAGTGAACAGAACCCCGTGCACGGTGGCCAGGCATGCCATGCCCTCTGACTGCACCTCTTACACTCATTGTATGTGCACACCAGTAACAGGGCAAAATTATTTGGTCGGGCAGGGAAACAAACATTGCCAGTTGTGAAAGTAAGATTCTATCGGAAGAAAGATTGGATCTGTGTCCAGACCAGCGCAAAGCAGATATTCTAACCACTACACCACTCTGACTTGAACATTTTTATCGACTAATCCGCTAGATGGAAAATTATGATTTAATTTGTCTGATTTAATCTAAATTTATACTGTGTAAAAATAAAAGAAACTTGCTGTACTAAACGGTGTTTGACTTAAATGTAGGTTCTACTATTCGGTAGTGTATGCCTAAACTATGCCTCCTCGTGCCTATCTAGAGATCTAAACCCGAAATTGAGAACACGATACTTTTAATCTGATAATTTCACAAAATTGGACAAAACACTTTCCAAAAGAGTATGAAATCATCAAAATCCAATTAGTAAAACAACAAACCAAATCGCACTAAATCTAACTGAAATTAGTCTCAGCTGCCATTTAAAATATGGGCCCACAATAGCCCAACCGTACACACCCAAAGCACAACCAAAAATTGACTGTAAATTTTAGTGTCAATAAGCAGACATATTGTTGAACTAGTGCAGTAGCTATGTCTAATTTACATACAACGTTCAACACGGAAATTTCCACGATTTCAAGGTGAAAGAAAAAGATGAATTATAATCAGATTCCACAACTGTCTAAACAATTTATTTTATTTAAATCGAAAATCAATACGTCTAAGCTAGTTCTTGGCTAACGACGGGCCAAACGACCAACGGAACGCCAATGGTTAATAAACAGCCAATGGTTAATTTTGCCGACCAACAGCCAACGGCCAACAAAAAGAAAACGGCCAATGGCCGGCGAGGCCATTTGACCCGGAAACACTCGGCCAACGGCAAATGGTTTTGGCACACCGTTTATTACAGCAAGTTTCTTTTATTTTTACATAGTATAAATTTAGATAGAATAAATTGTTTAAAATAAGCAGACAGATTAAATCATAATTTTCCATCTAGTGGATTAGTCGATAAAAATGCTCAAGTCAGAGTGGTGTAGTGGTTAGAATATCTGCTTTGCGCTGGTCTTTCTTCCGATAGAATCTTACTTTCACAACTGGCAATGTTTGTTTCCCTGCCCGACCAAACAATTTTGCGCTGTTACTGGAGTGCACATTCAATGAGTGTAAGAGGTGCAGTCAGAGGACATGCATGCGTGGCCATCGTGCACGGGGTTCTGTTCGCTATAGAGTCTGGCCGCTTCTCAATTGCCTATAAGATTTGGACTTGGCAATCCAATGGGTCATGCCGGCCTCGAAGGGATAAGCTGGGCTACCCCAGGAGGCCATTCTCTTGGACTTGTCCACTGCTAAGAAGACAATTCGCAGGCAATCTAAATCTTGCTGGTTTAATTATATCTCACACCCACGAGCATTATAATTATAATTATATTATATTATAATTATAATCATATTCCACAACTGTCTAAACAATTTATTTTATTTAAATCGAAAATCAATACGTCTAAGCTAGGTCTTGGCTAACGACGGGCCAAACGACCAACGGAACGCCAATGGTTAATAAACAGCCAATGGTTAATTTTGCCGACAAACAGCCAACGGCCAACAAAAAGAAAACGGCCAATGGCCGGCGAGGCCATTTGACCCGGAAACACTCGGCCAACGGCAAATGGTTTTGGCACACCGTTTATTACAGCAAGTTTCTTTTATTTTTACATAGTATAAATTTAGATAGAATAAATTGTTTAAAATAAGCAGACAGATTAAATCATAATTTTCCATCTAGTGGATTAGTCGATAAAAATGCTCAAGTCAGAGTGGTGTAGTGGTTAGAATATCTGCTTTGCGCTGGTCTTTCTTCCGATAGAATCTTACTTTCACAACTGGCAATGTTTGTTTCCCTGCCCCACCAAACAATTTTGCGCTGTTACTGGAGTGCACATTCAATGAGTGTAAGAGGTGCAGTCAGAGGACATGCATGCGTGGCCATCGTGCACGGGGTTCTGTTCGCTATAGAGTCTGGTCGCTTCTCAATTGCCTATAAGATTTGGACTTGGCAATCCAATGGGTCATGCCGGCCTCGAGGGGATAAGCTGGGCTACCCCAGGAGGCCATTCTCTTGGACTTGTCCACTGCTAAGAAGACTATTCGCAGGCAATCTAAATCTTGCTGGTTTAATTATATCTCACACCCACGAGCATTGGCAATTTATGGGCATCGTGGGCCAGTTCCAGAATTGAATGAGACTGGTATAACTCGAGAGAGCAGGGTCCTCATCAGCCAAATCCGCAGCGGGAAAGCCTGGATGCTGACGTCCTACCGGCACACTGTGGACCCCGGCACCTTCCCCCCACCGAACTGTACATATCGTCATATTGCTATTAATCGACGACGATGATAATTAGAGTGCTTTTCGTCCATATTTAGCGATGTTCTCCGCAGATTGCGATATTTGGCTACTTTACAATATATAACAAGAACTGTAAAATTTACATAGAATGCATCGCATGGATGTCGTTGAAAAACTTGAGCAATCAGCTTGAGCAATCAACAGATTTGCACCTCTTGGTCAACTAACAGACTCGGATAACATTGAGGAACTCTGGTCTCGCTTTAAGTCGTCCGTCGTCGCAGCCGTTTCCGCTACCTGCCCAAAACAGCGTTCTATAATGAAACCTTGGATCTCTGATCGAACATTAAAAGTCCGTGAGCTCAGGCAGATGCAGACGAACAAACGCTTCCAAAATTTTCTCCATGGAAAGCTCCGACGATGCCTACGAGATGACGTCAACTCATGGTGGAATAATCGGGCTGACGCTTTGATGGCCGCTGCAAGTCGTGGTGACAACCGTTCGCTCTTCCGGATTGTCGACGAAATGGCGGGAACGCAGCAGCAGTGTTTACCATCGATGCTTTTGGATTCAAACGGACAAACTATCTCGGAAGCCCTGCGTCGCCTTTGTCGATGGGCAAACTATTTTGAGTCTCTACTTAATCGACCTAATCCTGTGTCCCCCGCGGTAATTGAGTAAAGCGCAGCACCAAGCCCCCAGGTCGACCAATCAGTGCCTTCACTAGAAGAGGTGAAGGGCGCCGTAAAGTCGCTCAAAGCTCGTAAAGCCACGGGGTCCTGTGATATTCCGGCAGAAGCTCTTAAGAGCTAGACGACAATTACATGCGGATTCTTTGTCACCTAATTGGTATAATTTGGAGCAATAGAAGAGTCCCTGAAGATATGAAAACGTCAATAATTGTCCCAGTGCATAAAAAGGGAAATAAAGCTGATTGTGCCAACTACCGTGGAATTAGCTTACTATCGATTGCTGGTAAAGTACTAACCTTCATCACTCGCAAACGCCTGCAAACTCTTTACGAGGAGAGGTTTCATGAACGCCAAGGTGGTTTCAGGAGTGGTAGAGGCTGTATGGATCAGATTTTTTGCCCTACATCAAGTTCTGGAACGCAGAATCCGATACGGTAAACCTACAGTTGCCTGTTTTGTCGATTTTGCTGCTGCATTCGACAGTAGACACAGGCCTTCTATGTGGAGAATCCTCAAATACTGTGGCATTCCCGATCTGTTTGTTGACATTCTTGAAGATCTGTGTGCTGGCTCCACGTCATGCGTGAGGACCCAGAATAGATTATCACCGTCTTTTTGCGTCTTTTTGTGTGTCCGTCCGGCAAGGATGTATCCTGTCCCCAATGCTCTTTAACCTTGTCTTGGACTGGGTCGAGCAATCGATGAGCAACGAGATGGCGTAACTGTGGGCGAAGATTGTGCTATCGCGGATCTCGCATATGCCGACGATATTGTTCTTCTGCAACCTGATGAACAGTCCATGCAACACCTTTTAGATCAGCTGGCGCGCGTGGCGGAATATGTTGGCCTTAAGATAAAACCATCAAAGACAAAGGCTGTAGCGATCCATTCTCCTGCACCCCATCTGTATATCTGCGGGGAAGAAATCGAAACTGTAGATTCTTTCTGCTACCTAGGCTCTGTTGTGTAGTGAAACCATCGCACCTGTGGATGCTATCAACTCCAAAATTGGAAAAGCCAGCAAAACATTCCATCGCCTATCGCGTCGGCTTTGGAAAATCTTCAATACAGCTATCCTTCCGGTGCTGTTATATGGTTGTGAAGCCTGGAGTCCCCTAAAGATAAATGTTGATCGGCTAGAAGTATTTCATATCTTGCCTTCGTACCATACTCGGACTTAGTCTACGGGGCAGAGTTTCGAACGTGGCAATCCGCCAACGATGCGACAACCAACCAACTATTTCAGAAACACTACGCCGGTCGCGTTTACGTTGGTTAGGTCACATAGCCCGGATGTCCCCAGGCCGGCTATGTTCCAGATTGTGGTGCTTACCAATCCCTACAACCTGGAAGTGCACTCGCTCTGCTCTAAAAAATACATGGTTGTGCACTGTGCTGAAAGATCTGGATCACTTAAAGGCGTCTTATGGCTCTGTCAACTGGGCCAAAAATCATATATATATATATATATATATATATATATATATATATATATATATATATATAATCATCAAGGACGTCTCGGCGGATCTAGTTCAATGGCGACATTTGATCAACCAGGGGAATCCAACGGCTGGCGTCCACGCCGAGCTTCCGGATTAAGTACAAGTAAGTACAATCAACTTTGAACGCTCAAAACTCAGTAACTTATAACTAAGAACTTAAAAGATAGAGGAGTCTTTGCTGATTCAGAGTGTACTAATACTTTAAACGCTCATTAACTGCGCTGCTTTGTAATATATAACAAGAACTGTAAAATTTACATAGAATTCATCGGATGGATCTTGTGGAAAAACTAGAGCAGTCAACTTTGAACGCTCATAACTCAGTAACTCATAACTATATAAAGAACTTAAGGTGCTGGTATCCTTTTGTTTGGTGCTTTCTTTATTGTATATCAATGTTCTTGCGGCGTTTGAACTATTTATACAGTATCTGATTTGCCATGAACATTTTGGATTTCGGTATTATTTTGGAATATGCAGAGTAAATATTGTGCTGCAAGTTTCTTTCATTAGAAATAGCACGCTTAGGAATCTTCTGGACAAGTCTTTTATTTATCAGTCAATATGACACAAACTATATGTAATGAAGTTAGCGAGATCTGAATCTCAATCCACTTTAAACTTGATCATACGGAAGGTTAGCGCATCCTCTTATCGAAGCAGGCTTAGACTTTGACACTGGATTCCTGAAAGCTGATTTGTCCAAAATCAGGAATTCCCTGTTGCCAACCTTTGATGGGGTCTTGTGAGTTAATTATAGCACTGGATTCCAGCGGATCAGCAAGAGGGGTCAGCACTTGCTTTGACTTGATCGCCGGATTGATTATGAATCTTCCAAATCCTGATCAGAACCTACTGGGGTCGGTCCTAATCCAATCCCTGTGATGAAATCTTGAATGGCAATCGCGCCTGGCTTCAGAAGACAATCGCACCTCTTTACACAACATTAAGACTCTAAGTTTAATACGCCAAAGATTTATTATAATTGATACAATTATAACGGGTGCACTTCAAAATAATGATAATCAAAATTGTTACTAGGGATATTACTAATTACGCAGTTCAGATACAGATACAATTCCGTGCAGTGCCTACTTACTGTACCAGAGCTGCCAGTTACCGTTATAGTTTACTATTATTAATATTATCCTAATTTAGGATAATATTACCCAATTTATAGGTATTTTTGGGACAAGGTTCAGCGGTACCTTTTCTTCTCTTTCAAACTTGGTCTCTATTAACTAATTACACTGTCTCCAATACTCTGTCTACTAACACCTATATGCTTTCTCCTGCACCTATATGCTTGTTCTGTGCGACTCTTTATCCGTCCTAACAAACGGATCAACAAACTACATGTTGGTCACCGGCTTTCGCCCCAACACACGAGACAGGGATGCTATATGGACAAAACCTTTGAGGATAATAGAGAAAGTTGGGGAGGTTCCTGGTTCTGTCTTACTTATTCCTAATTAATAAAAATTAGTAAAGTTCGACAAATCTGATAGTTTCTTCTAGTTTCGGGCTGACGGACTCTGGCTGATTTCTAAGTTCAAGCTAGAGACGAGGGGAGTAGATCTCCCAAGTCGATAATTTTGAGTCCGGTGAAACTGGACATTTTCAGACGGAAAGTTCTAAGGTTAATTTTAAGCAAATAACTGTTGGTTTAGAGTTCCCAAATTGAAATCAGGCGACTGCGGAGTCGTCTCTGCTCTTGACCTCAGCTGTGTTCTAATTCCACCATGTATCTACAGTGATGGGTTCCACAAATCAATGACTGACAAGATCCAAGTTCTCGGATCTCTTCCGGATTCAATAATCTCAAATAATCGCACAATCAGTCTGACATCGGGTTACTTGACAAGACTGAACACTTCCACTGACTGATCCAAACTGGGATAGCTCACGACTCCGAATCCTGATCAGTGACTGTCTGATACAATTCTGTCTGCACCAGTCCTTCTCCGGACTAATAATCAAGCAATCCAACAAATTAATCGGCACTGATTTCAAAGTACTGGCGATCTACACGTGATTCCAGGCAGGACTGATATCGATATGAATCAAATGGGTTAAAACCCATTAGTACAAAATTACGGTGAGGGAATCGAACCCAGCAACCATTACTCGTTCTTTAGCTTTCCTGGCCAAAAATTGTTTTTTTTGGGCTTTTTTTGACTTTCGAGGTGAAGAAATGACTTCAAAAAACGTAAAAAATTATTTTTTTTTTGTTTTTTCTTTTTCTTTCTAAAAAGGGTGTTTGTGGGGGTTTTTGTTGGAGGAAATCGTCCTTCTTGGTGTTTTTGGGTGTGTAAATTGTAATTTACTGTATAAAGGGGGGGGGGCTGCGTAAGTACAAAAATATTATGTTTTTTTTTTTGCTTTTGTGGTTTTTTTTCGTTTTTTTTTTTTTTAACTGGGGATATTTTTTTTTTTTCTGTGGTTTTGTTTTTAGTGTAAACATATTCGGTTTTGGCATTTTGGGCTATTTTATGATATTGGAAGATGGTCAAATGCTAATTGCTTATTATAATTGAGCTGATTATTGCCTATCACTTACTTATGTTAAATTACTAAAATATACGTAAACTAAGCATTTGTAATAGACTCTGTCAGATCTGGACTGGATTTCTCTGTATTGGAGGGGGTCGTGTCTCCAATAAACTTTTGCTTGGTTCGGGGTCGTTCGTAGTTGGCTAGGGCTTCTAGAATAGACTAGGCTAGACTAGACGAGATCTGAACAGGATCCAAGACACGAGTCAAGGTCGGCACGCAAAGAGGGATCTTCGCTTAGATTGATGCTCCGGCTGTAGTGGTATGCTGACAACCAGGGCTCAATAGCTGACCTGAAATGGGGTCTAACGGGGTGAGTTCGTTTTAGGCAGGGGAATCGGGATTTATAGTCTCTATGGGCGACTGTCAGTTCAACTCTAACCTCAATGCGGATAGAGTTGGGGATCTCTGAAATCTACGCGAAAGCCGAAGCAGCTGAAAGGATAATTATTTATTATTACAAAATAGACACACAGGTTTATCAAATTCCAGCAGACAATGGTCACTACAGGTATGGTTTTACAATCAACAGTAATACACGATACTGTCTGCCAGAATTGCCTTTTGACTTTGGTTTGACTGGTACTTTCTCGGTTAGGGCTGGTTATCCGGTTTCGGGGTCTCTACAGTACTCTTGCTTCAGGTATAACACACTCTAGTGCTGCTAAGGACTAACTTGACTAATAGACCGGTATCCTATATGCTTTGACTCAACTCAACTCTTAGGCTCTTTCCTAGCCTCTACTGTGACTCTGTCCCTTACAGTAACTCTTGGGACCACACACACACACAGGTTATGCTAATTAACAACTGTTTATAATCCGAATCGGGTGGGAGCGAGGTTGGCTTTGCTCTGGCGTCTCCGTATAATTGACTGCCCAGAATAACTGAATTTTGAGAAGAGTTCCGGTCTCTGAAATGGATAATGACAGTTACAGGCTGGGAGAGTGTCGGTTATTGTCGGAAAGGTCGGTTCGGCTTCCTCAGATAATTATCTCAAAATTAATACAAGATATTGGACTAGATTGTCAATAAGTTCAAAGAGAGGCTTCAGTGGTGAGGATCAGGATGTAAGCTGTACCGCTTTCACTGAGCATGTTTCTTTTAAAGTTCAAAGGTAGACCGAATCGTTTTGGTTTCAAAAGGTGACCCAACAGTGAAACAGGCAGCTCTCTTCGTCTCCGCTATACGCTACGCCTCAGACTGCACCAAAACGCATCCAACAAGTACCTAATCAGATAATTCCAACAGGCAGACTGAGAGAACAGGACACAACAGGATCTACTTCCGGATCCTCTGACTACTAGACCACAGGACAGGATAAACACAGGATACACTGGCAACGAGCTGCACTGAGACTTCCCAACTAGAGCGACTGACAGACTGATTCCAGTAGCAACTGACGCGCTTCCAGCGGAGAGACTGAACGGCTACCTGAATCAAATGGGTTAAAACCCATTAGAAACAGAGGTGGTGGGGATTAAAACCCCAGCAACTATTGTCCGGACCGATTGGCTTTCACGTGCGGGTTTGAGACCCGAATTGTGTATTGCGTAATGTGTAATGTGTTATTTTATATTTTTAGGTTACAAACAGATGAAACTTGACGTTTTTGAAGGACACACGAGTGAAGAGGGCCAAGCTTGGGCCGTTCCGGCCTACTTGGCTAAATATGCAATTGAGGCTCTGGCCGAGCCTCTCACGGGCATGGAGTCACGTAGGCACTACTCAGCATCTATTACAGACCTAAACTACAGCTAAACTGACCTAATCTAATTACTACGTATTGCCCAATAGATGAGGAGTAACCTATTTGTTATAACTGACGACTAATACTTACTTAAGGCCCAAATCTGGCCACTTAGACAGGATAATGTTAAGTACTACCGATTACTACTGATTGTTATTTGCTACAGACTACCTGACACTAACTGAGGCCTATTTCATACCCTACAGGCCTAACTAGACTTAACAACGACAATTATAACCCTAACCTGGGTTGGTAACCTACTATTGGGTACTTAGAACATATTATCGTAATTATGCAAATGAGGTTACCAACCCTCCTAACCTGGGCCTAGAAATCTAACTGGGCAATGGTGGGTTGGCCCCTTTCTTGCAGAGGACCCGCACCTTGAAGCAGGTGACCTACGCGGGCCTCTGGGGGTCAATCTACAACCGGATTTCACATACTAATGACAACTAACAATTATTAACAAACCTAACTAACACTACAATATTAACCGCTGTTATTGGTACTAACTATAATTACTAACCTTAACTATAACTACGGACTGACTAACACCTAATTAAACTATTGTTTTTAACCTAACCTAACTGTTTATAATACCCTAATTATTATGCCTAACTGATGCTTAATATTATTATTTAACTACCTATTTCCCTACGGACTACACTCAAGACCTCCACGAGGGGTTTACATGAGCAGTCCCATTCATACAATTATTAACACACAGCAGACATGACGTAATTTCATTCATACAGATTCACACACACTAGCGTACCACTTTCACACGCTCATTTAGACAGTGGGCACACACACACACAGAGACAGTCGTAACTATACTATTTCACGCACACAGTTTCAGTCACACAGTCACAGTCACTCACACAATTATTCAAACACAGTTACGCAACATTCACACTTCACGCATACTTGACTTCTCTCACAACCTCAGCTGGAGGAATTTACGTGAGGAGCCGCATTCATACGACACAGCATAATTACAGCCCTAACAGTGCTAAAATGGGGCTAATTCCCAAGATACTAACCTAACTAATTCGTATATCTAGCTACGGGTGCGTGAAAGTGCAATGTAGTTCGGGAATGGCCCAGAAATGGCCATTCCCACGTGATCATCCGTGCGTTATTGCTTTGTTTTGTGTGTGTAAAAGCCAACGGGGACAATAATTGCTGTTACAGCAATTATTACGAAAATGTGCTAAGGACAGCTTCTTAATTAAAGGGGAGCCGGTATTCCCCAGTTAACGTCTTAATAATTAATAGATTAAACGGTATTTAAAAGGTTGAGTTTTCTGTTTTTAAAGTGTTTTAGAAAACCTCACGTTTTATCCGGCAACGATTAAAACAGACAAGGTTACAACAGTGGCTTTTGGATTTGTGGCGAAAACATGGCCGGCAACTCTAGTTGCCGGCTATGGGGATTGTGGGGGGACCTAACCTGAAAGACCTACTCCCGGGGAGTGGCCTAACTCCCCTTCCTCAAGGCGGGTAAGTAAGGGTCCTCCCTTAGACTAATTACCCAAGTTTAGGTTACTTTTAGGGTGAAAAATCGGGTTTTTGGAGTGAACACTGAGAGGGTTGAAAAGAGAAAAAATGATGTTTTTAGAGTGGGTTTTTGACTAAAACAGACCCACGACAGTTTATTTGTGGATGGGGCCAAAAAGGGCCTTTTGGGAAAAATACATAAAATGAAGAAAATGATGATTTGAAATTCTTTTTGATAAGAGTGATTTGCGAGGTTCGGCTGCTCGCAAATCACTCGGGAAAGTGTACAAAAGGGAGAAAAAGTTACAAGAAATACCCCAGAGGGTGGGGCGAAAGGCCCACACCCTCACAAATACAGTTACGGGAAATACTGGGCGCAAGGCCCGAAAAGTATTAAAAAAGGTGGTCTTCCGGGGTCTGAAGACCCCGGGTAAATCGTGAGAGTGTGGGACCCGAGGACCGCCTTTCAGGCATAAGGGTCCCCGGGTCAGAAGCAGTGCACCCCGTGAGCCGTCCGCAGACATATGGGCTCACGGGGGCGGCCAGGAACGTGAGTGCCTGGCTGGCAGAATCTAAAATAGAAAACCCTATGGGGAAATGGCGGGAAGGGGAGAGGTGCTATAGTCCAGGCCTCCGTATAATCGGCGCAAGACACACCTCTCCCGGATACATACGGACAATAGAGGGGGCTAATAATAATAAGCTAAGTTATTAGGGGGAGAGAGACCAACCTCTCTCCCCGACTGCCAGCCAAGCACTGACTGCAAACTGCTAATTGCAGTCGAGACCCCGTCAGGGGGCTGGCCTTTCAGCTTCTAACAGCTGATTGGCTGTTTTGAATGATCACGCTCCTGCTATTGGGCTACCGAGTCGTGACCTACGGTAGCCCACAGGCGCGTCTGGCGGCTGGAGGACCCCCAAATTAATGGGAACAGATGACCCCTAAATCAGACAGAAAGGAGGCCAAAGGCCGGATTTTAAGTATCAAGTTTTAGGGGTCTCTGCTGTTGCCCATAAATTTGGAGTAAACAGAAACTCCAATCTTTCTTAAAACTTGGTCCTCCAGCGGCCAAGACAAAGGGCTCCCTTTGCTTAGCAGAAAGCAAAGGGGCCTCACCTGTTTGGTCCATCAAGGACCCAGAGGAAACAGAAAAGACGAAAACAAATTACGTAAGGACCAAGAACTAGGTACCTAAGTTAAGCTAATAAAACTAAAACTAATAATTACCTAGAACTACCTAGAATTATAAGTTACCTAAGTACCTATTAATATTATTGTACATAATTGTATATATTTGTATATATTTGTCTACCTATATTTATGCTGAGTAATGCAAGGCTGGATTCAGCCTTTTGTGGGTGGGAGGTCAGCGGTGACCCTTGTAAGGTCACTATTGTATTACTTACGTGAATGAATGCATGAATGGCATTCGTTCACGTAAGGTCTGGGAGCTTTCCACGCTCTCCAGACAAATAGACGGGCGGTCAGAGATGAAAGGCCGACCCGTAAAAGGAGAAGAAAAAGGGGAGGAGTTGAAAACTCCCTAAATAATGGGATTAAAATAGTATGTAGGATTTAAAAAGTGTGTGATTAACTTGTACTTTTTCTTGTTTCAGGAATTAAAAGAAGAACAATGTTAATACTGTGTGATTGTTCTTGTTTGTTGTGTAAATGTACGACTAGAGTGAAATAATGTGTGTTTTCTTGGTGTTTAAGGTGGGATAATGCTAAAATTGGCCATTACGCAACGCTGACGAAGGAAGGACAAAGACAGGGGAGGCAAGGGGGTCTCAATTACGACCGCCCTTGCGCAAGACTGACATAATAGGGGTTCAGGTAATTGCGGGAGGCCTCAATACGGCCGTCCCACACACGTACAAAAGGGCAAAAGGTCAAAGGTTCGAATCCTTGCACTAGGAGTTGAGATAAACTAGATAATTATCCATATTTCAACCGATTCCAATACCTAATAGATTCACTAATTAGTGTAGTTCGAGGGCCTCAATACGGCCGCAGGAACACAGTTAAAACACACCGAATTAAGCCCTAATAATGAACCAGATTATTTTGATTTTTAAGGCAATTCTGGCAGCTCTGACAGACACAAGATACAAGAACAGATGATAATTGACAGTAACAGATACAGCTTGTTTCTTTATACAATTACCTGGCATAGATAACTGGACTGGCCACGAGATCTTCAACAGGACCACTTAATAATTCACTAGATTAGTCTTTTTTTGACAGATTTTCGGGTAGGGCCTAGATTATTCTTTGCTAAGGCCACCTTATGCTAGTTACTAATAACCTATTCCTGGTTGCTAGGTGAGGCTGTAAGAACGCGAAACGCCTTTTTACTGAATAAAACAACAATTACAGTAACAGAAACAGTAATTTCATTACACATTAATAATTAATAATCATTAATAATAATATTAACTTAAAATTTCACTATTTAATCGCTTCCTTGTTCAGATTAACTAATTAATCAAAAATTAGCGTTTAATTGGCTGTTTTTCAGTGAGTTTTTGCATGTAATTAAATTTAATTAGTTTGTGCAAAAATGCAATAACTCACTCACTCAATGTCTCAGCAGCCATTCTACGCAGTCTCTACCTAAAGCTGAAAATAATAACAATTATAATTAAACATAAATCTTTGATTTAAAGCGCCTTTTTTAACGAATATGGGGAGAGTTATTCCTTAAATTAGCTCAATTCAGGTATGAGGTCGTAGCCAAGGGAACTCCTAACTCAATTCAGGGGAGGGTCCCCACTCAAAATCCCAATTCTTTACACAACCTCAAAAATGGATAAAAAGAAAAAAGTTGGTCTTAAAGCCACTACTAAAATTAAGGCCAATTTAGCCGTGGCTTGGTTAAAATTTACTAATTAAATTATGGCTGGAAGGCCGAAGAAAACGGTTAAAATTTAGACCAAAAGGGCCTTCTGAAAATCCTAAAAAATGCGTTCCTAATTGTGTAATTCTGGCCGAGCATAGTACGCTCATGTGGTCCTCAGCGTGTGGTGTTTGCTGTGTTCACTCAGATTATCTCCTCTGACCTGTGTGGGTCTGAGGGGGTCCCTAACTCGCGTCCTAAAGGGGAAAAGTGCGCCTTTATTCCAGGCCAAAACGCTGGCACACCAGGAAAACGCACTGAGTTGGGAGGGGAGAAAACCGACTGCTCTCGGCCGGACCTGAAGCAAGCACTAACTGAAATTTTGAATTTTTGCAGTGAGCTGGCAGGCTACTGACAGCCCACTGACATCTTAATCTTTGCCGGGATTTCTTTGATGTGAGGCAAAGCTTCCAGAAGTTTCAGGAAGCTTCTGGAAGCTCTCTATCTTAATGAATGTGCCCGACTCGCGCTGGTCCGTATGGGGGCGAGATTAATGGGAAAAGCAAAATATTACCCCCCAACTGACCCCTTTTTTGATGAATTCCCCAGGCTGAATTTTGGGAAACTTTGGAGAAGTTTTGGTTAATACGTAAAGGTAACCAGAGAGGAAATATCCTGATTAAAAATTAATTCTCACGAATTGAAAAACGAAATAGTACGAAATAAAGGCCTCTCGGGGCCTGTTACGAGAAACCAAATATTAAGTGATAACTCCCCTAAAATATTTAGTAAAATTTGGGTTTATTAATTTTTTCCGCGTCCTTGTTTCCAAGCCCATTTCTTTACTGTCAGGCTTGTACTCCTGGCCGAAAACAAGGGACGCCGCCCATTAATTCTGGTAACAATTGCTCTCCGTTACTGAAACTCAGTGTTCCTAACCGGGAAGGCAAGAGGGCAATTGTTACCCAAAAATGTGCATGCAGAGAACTAAGTAATTTTCCACTAACTAAATCTAATTATTATTATTCTACGTACTGAACAACTAGGATTAACTAAATTTTAGTTTGTTTTATTTATTTGGGAGGGGGTTAAGCCCCATCCGAACCTATTAGTACACCCGAAGGTGTATACTAACTCTTTTCTCTGCGAGCCAATTTTTTGTTGGAAGAAGGCCAACACAAGCACAGCCTGGAGAATGGAAAACTGAATGAGCGTAACAACACGTGACTATTACGACTTAACATAAAGGTCAAAAGAGGCCATTCTAGCGGCACACCTTTGAAAGAGCCAATATTACGAAAGAAAAACGTAACTTAACAAAAAGTCGAAACAAAGTTGCGTTTTCACTCAAAATCTTCAACTCACTAATTATTAACTAAATATCACAAAATCGACCTAACTAACATATATTAACGTCAACTAGCATTATTTTATGCATCTGACTAATTGATAATGACGTTTTGGTGACCCATCTTCCAATATATACGCTTATTAATCGTACAAAACGTCTTTTAGCAGAATTTTCTGACGAGTTGCTGCTTCTTGAGTAATACTTTTCTTGATAATCCTTTCCTTTAATAGTTTTAACTTATTTTAATCAAGATTTCTATGGACTGTTGACAATATGAGGCCTTATTTAAGGCCTGGGAAGAATAGCGACTCCTCCATTACTTCACAGAAAGCGATCAATGGGCCTTTTAGCGACCCGGGAAGGGTAACGACCCCTCCTTATTAGTTCGATAGTCTGATTAATCCTCATTTGGCTGCATTCTACAGATGTTCTATTCATTTTTAAGCAACTTGAGTGAATTATAGTGTTACTTTTGACCTTATTACCTAACCAACTAGAACCTATGTCCCTATTTTGGGTTTCTGAGGCTTCAAACTGACCGGCAACTCTGGTAATCACCTGACAAATATTTTTATGCAATTGCTTGGACGCTTCATTGTTCACATTCAGGATCTTGCTGGCACATCGCATACAACCAAGACATCGAAGACTTCAACCAAGGATCACAATCCATAACGAATTGAGTTTTTCTGTCATTTTTGAATTTCATTTAGGTTTTTATATCACATATACAATAGGATTTTGGAAAATTGGGAACCACAGAACCATTGAACACCTAGGACTGAGACTGGGGTTGGGGATTTGGCTTGGAATTGAGAAGTTGCACTCTGTGGGGTAAGTCGCCCCTCCCCCGATTTTGCATATTATAGTAAAATTAGGTTACGTACCAACTTTTTATTTTCCTTTTCCGGGATTTATTTTCCGGGTAGGAGTTAACACAAAATAGAAGTCCGACCGAAATTGAAGAAATAAAAAATACACTCTCTCGTGCTAATTCATGAACTTTCCAGCTATACACGTAAAAACATATAAAATTCCTATATTAGTAGTGCATGCGACCTCTGCCAGACTTGGTTCAAACACTTACGGCTCATCAGTGGAGAAGTGTAGAACTAAGTTGTTTAGGATGGTTTGGAAAAATTCCTGTACAAAATAACAGAAAGATAGTTTCGCCGCTAGTCGCCTCAGAAAGTTTAATTAGTGTGAACTACAAATAATGTATATGTAATAAATAATACAAGAAAATACGATAATACAAAAACAGTTGTTAGATTGAACAATTATTTTGTTAGGTGTTTGCATATGCTGACTACCCCCCAATTGCTGGAAGGTCAAAACGTTTAGTTGACATATAAAGATAACCAGGTTCCTGAAATTTTGTCCCAGGGACCGGTTCTATTAATGTTGTTAACGCGAGTTAACTCACTAACCCGGGTTAAACATGGGTTTCTAACCCAAACCCGTCTTATCAAAGCTTGGCTTAACCCGAGTTTCATATCGGGGTTTACAGGTTATTTTGGGCTTTATGCTAATCCTGATCCTATCATTAAACCCGGGTATAGAAAACGGAGTGAAGCAGACCAAAACTTTACTCTTCCCGAAATTGCTAAACATCCGCAATTTTTATTTTTTTGCACTGTTGTAACTACCTGTGGGAGGTGATTACAAAATCAGAAAAGGGGATAGCCAGAGAGGTATCCAGGATTTTGAGAAAAAGGGGGTCCTTCCTGAAAAAGGGTCCGACTTAATTTTTTAAAAAAATGGCTGGATTTGTGCCAAAATTGCTGAAAATTAATGAACAAATGGCAAAAGCTGGGCGGTCCGGACCACCTGAAACCGACCCTGAATACGCCTTTGCGGGTTATAGCTAAAATTTGTTGGTTTGCTGGGGTCACCTAGCACACCTTTGGAAAGAATGGCAAAAATAGGACTTCTAGTTCAAATAGCAGATGTTCAGTTTTTAGCGTGTTACACTAATTTTGGGACATTTTTAGAAAAAATTCCCAATTTCTAGTTAACATATTCAAACCCTTCCTTGGGGCAAGTTTTTAGGGAGGGCTTCTGGCCGATTTTTGAGGGATGGGGTTGGGGCAACCAATCTAGGTGCTTAACGTCACTTGTCGGGTAAGGGGGGAGTGGAGTCCAAATTTGGACTGTTGGAGGAGTCAAAATTTTTCCAAAACTGTACCCTTAGTCTCAAACTGTAATTTTGCTAAAAACGATTTTTTCGAAGTATAATCCGAGTACGGTAATAAACAAAAACCTATTTATATTGCATTTTAAAGGTTATTTTCAATCGTTTTGTAGCTAATCTGTTTTCAAGTCTTTTTAAATCTGTCGAAAATCGCAAACGTTTTGCGAACTTTTACATTTGTTCTTTGCTTAGATGCCATTAAAGGGGAAGGGTCTGAGCTTGATAGTAGCCCAGCTTTTATGGGATGGAAGGGAGTGTTGTATTGCCTTTTCGCAGGGTCTTATCGGGGAACTGTGGCCTGGTACTGGTACACCTTGGATATGGTAACCAAACGTTTTTAGGCATCAGTCTGGTGGAGCACCTGTCAATTTATGGAGGTGTTGGATGCCGGTTGGATTAATAACAAACTCCTACACTGCATGAAAAGATAGCATACACAATTATTTCCTTGCACTTGCTCATAACTTCAGGGAATTTAATTTGTGCAGTCTGCATGGGCGAATGCTGTGCAGGTTAAACAATAGGTCTGTCTAAGGGGAATTAAAATTATTATAGAGATTTGTTGCATATAGTTTTCAGTTTTGTAGAAAAATATTTCTTGTCAACCACGCAGAAGGGCGCCGACCCTGATACCGTCGAATATCTTGATTTTTGAACCTATACTCCTCCTAATATATTCTTGTGGGAAATGTTCTGCGTTATGATGGGCGGCAATAAAATCTGCATCACATTTTTCTTAATTCTAATTCATTATGCTTTTCATTCATTGCTTATGCGTGGTGCTAAATCTACCTATAAAAATGAATTTACTGATTATGAAGTTATTAATCATTTTGCTAGGATAGCCGTCCACCCCTGATAGTAGAATATTTATCCTCCAACGCAAGCCTTGATTATTTGATCTGTGTCTTCGAAAGTATCAATCAAGGTCTTATATATAGTTGCTCCTAAATTTCATGAAGTATTTTCTATTACAGTGTTTTGCATTTATGGAAGGTAAAGTGCTATTATGAAAACTCTGCCTGAACTGAAGTTATTTGAACGTACGTGTTCAGTTTTCGAAATTTGGATTCTAGAACATTAGTTGTTGATGAAACTTGATCGAATTTGGCATGTTTAAAAAGCTTAGATTTAAAATTTTCCGTTTATATGAGATGAGTTTGTATTATTTTATTACTTCAAAAAATACAACACCTTAAACCAGTTTTGTTCATTTCCAGCAGCAGCAGCATTCATTTACAGCTTCTGCCATTTTCTGTGTGCGTTTTTTTGGGTCAGAAATCGTCAATACACACACAGGAAATACAGAGAAATTGATTCCCATCCCATTTTTCTACGTGCTTTCAGCAGAAAACGGCAGCCCAAATGCAATGTTGGTTATTGCGCACCGCTTAAACCGGAAAAAAATCATGAGGAAATCTGTTAGCAGCAGGCATTGCGACAGATGTGAAAGTGTCCAGACATCCTGTTTACTTGTCTAATGTCTAACACCAAATTGACAGGTAGCAGGGTTGAACACCGCAGTGCAGCACGATAAAAGCGTCGCCCAGCACAGCCGCATCTTGGGAACCTTTTCGAGCTGAACTTAGCTTATTTGTCTCTACTGGACGAAAGACCAAGTCATTTGGAGTATTGAGGACGTTTGTGGAACCGGAGAAGTTTTTGAAGTAGTCCATGAACACAACCCCACAATTGAACCCCACTAAAATGGACTCGTATAAGTTAGCTTGGATAATTTTATACAACTAAGCGGTTCTCTACTGTACTTTGAGTCCGCAGTATGCTAATTGTCAACTCATATGCTACGTTGATTTATCATATGAAACTGCGATGTGCTATTTTAGGTATACGCAATACTTTAATTCAATATGGGACCAATATTAATAGCATGCTCTTGCATGATTCTGGCGTCCGTGACCGTCTCAGCAGTCAAGAAACAGAGTGCCGCCACTGTATATCTACCGTTCTGTGTCAAAAGTGTCACAATGAAGACAAATCTTCACCATTTGATCTCGAAGTCTACAACGGCAGTCATAGTTGTTAGTGACCCCAACAAAACATTTAATGAGCCCAACAGGTTTAGATGCTGGTACCATGAATCTAGTCAAGCAGTGATTACAGGTAGTACTGCTCAACTTCGTTTGTGCGCCCCCCTGTGTAGCTCAACAGAGACTATACCACCAGCAACAACCACTACGACCACTACCACTACCATGTCAACAACAACTGCAGCAAGCACTACACCAGACATTATGAGCAAGCTGAAGGAAGTTAGAGAACGCTGGCAGCGTATCTTTTTCATGTCATGAATTTTGTTCGGAACTTTTTATACTATATAAACTTATGCAAATTAAACACGAAACATAATCAAGTTGTGACAAGTCGTTGTCTCGAAATTGTAAAGCTCAAAGGCGAGTAAGCATTGACTATCACGCCAAGCAATCACACACTTTGAAAAGTTCCATCAGAAATCAGGAATCACTTTACAAGGGTCTTGTAAAAATGTACAGAAACCAGAAATCACTTTACGAAGGTATTATAACAAGTATCCCCTAAAAGGGGAATGTATTCCGCTCAGGTGTGTGAGTATTATTATATAAGTTTCTGTTTTGCTTATAGGTTATTACACTGTTACACTTATTATATACACTGGTTATTTTGATTGGATTGGCAAAATCTTCCTTCGTTTTAATCTAGTCTAATCCAATCTAATTTAATCTAGTCTATCTAATCTCTAATCTGATATGAGCAGATAAACCGGCGTTCTAAGTTCTATTTTTTGACAGATTTAGCTTCATATAATCTGTGCAGTCAATACACTTTACCAGCTCAGTAGCTTTATCATAAACTGATCGTGATCGACCAGAAACTCCAGTTGTGAGTGTTTTCGAGTAAGTTGAGACCAAAAATAAGTTTTCCTAGTTTGCGTTTGAATTGGGTTTTTGTTTTTGCGGAACATTTGTTTGAGTAATCGTTTTGTCGAGGTTTTTAATTTATCCATGCATTCTGAATGAGAAAGACTGAAATGTAGCTTTATTCTGTACCAACAATAACTTAAATTAAATAAAAAATTGATTTCAGCATCCTGCTACACTTGGAGGAGGGTGACCGCGCGCCAACGAAAAATCAGCATTCTTTAGTCAAACTTTATGCAAAAAACGGGCTGGAACAGCGAATAAGGAGACTGTAGGATAATGCCAAGCGGGGGACAGTTACCCCAACCCAAGCACAGCACACGCGTGGCCCTCTTGTTCTGTCCCAAAATCGAAATCATTTAGCGTCAAGTTGAATCAAAATCAAAAGCGTCATCAACAATAATCTTAACGTAATTTGTGAAAGTTAAAAGCATGGAAACCTGTAACAGGCTAAATTAGACAATACCGATGGTCCCCAACTGCTTACCTCATAAGTCAGAGCTGTCGTTCGTTAATGACTAATTAATCAAAAACTGTGGTGCATCTGAACTGCAAAAAAGGATGTATACTAACTTGCCACTTGGTGTGCGTAGACGCCTTTCGGAAGCACTATTGAATGGAAACTGACATTACGTCTTATAATCCTTATTTGCATATTCAACTTTTCGGCTCTTGAAAGAACGAAATTAACATCTGCCAAGGGGGGAACCGAAACAAAATGATGAAGAAATTTCCTGCTTGAATTTGTTGAATTCTGCAAATTCAAAAATTTTAATTTCAAAGTTGTTACGAAGTACACAATGGAGCAACCCTTCAAGTCAAAACCTTTTGGTGCTTGAAAATGTTTGTAGCAGAAAATTTAAGTCAGCAAACCCCCCACTTAGAAAAAACTTTCCAGTTAGAATTATGTGTTAAACATAGCAGAAGAGCAGAGCGTAACATTCATTTTCAAGCCAAAACAGGGTTGACCCATTACAAGGATTCCGCCTCCGGCGGAATAAAAATGTACAGGTTATCTTGTATGTTAACATTGTCGTTTCTACAGCAACATGACATCATGAGCAGTTTTCACCAGGGAAAATTTGGTGCAATGTTAGACAAGTTAGACCAGTGTTTATACAAAAAACAAAGAAAAATAAGTTGTTAGAAAATTTTTCAAACTTTCAGTTTTTCAACAACCCCGCGTGTGATAATTATGAAGCGGCCACCCCTTCCATGAATACAAGTCAATCCTGTACAAACTACATGTTTGTCTGCAAACACAAAAAGTTTGGAATCTCATTTTTGATTGTTGAAAAAGTCGAAAAACGTACAGGTGTAATGATAGTAATTAGTGGGTGAACCTTGCTACTACGGGTGAGTACAGTGAGCTAGGAAACTCAAACCTCAAGGACTCCGGTCGATCTTTAACTGTAACGACATGGTTGCCTACTGGAGGTCATTTAGTAAACCAGTAATATTATACCAACTTACTGGTACCACTAACCTCTAGAACACTTTCCCCGCAGAATCCAAGTACCAAAGAGATAAACACAAGTAGAATATATGGGACTGGTCTGACCGGTGGACAGTTACACGTAAAGGTTGAGGCAAATGCAGAAAACATCCTGTAGTAATGTCAACAATAAGGGCCTTAGGAACTAGGACAAGCAGAACAAGCAAATTTGCATGAATGGGTTGCCGCTGCATTTTCCTTCTTATAAACAAGTCAATTTTATGTGTCGAGTACCACGAAATCCGTAAATTTTCCGGAAATCTCTAGTTTAGTTTCGAAATCAGCGCCATCGAATCAGTCTATGGCCAACCCTTCAGCAAAATCGGAGGCAAAAAAATTTTTGAGCCAAAATCCGGGTTTTCGTGAATTCCCGGATTTTCAGTTTTTCAGTCGTAACTTGCGCTAGACGCATTTCCGGAAAATGCCACAGGCAAGAAAGTTGGTCACCTCGACAACCTCTTTCGTTTGAGTAGCATATCGACCAGTTTTGAGGAAATGTTTTCAAATCTTGCATTTTCCGGGGCGTATATCTCGAAATCCGTAAATTTTCCGGAAATTTCGATTTCAGTTTCCAAATCAGGACCATCGAATTGGCATATGACCATTTTTGAGCGAAATTGGCGACAAAAAATGTTTACGTTTCCCGTGGTCCATTTTAAAAAATTCCGGGATTCGCCATTCCCGGAATCCGGGAAGTACCGAACTGCCCGCACTTCCGGAAGCACTTTAGGTCACCCCATCTCACACTGAAAATTTCAGCCAGATCGATCCAGCCAATCTCGAGATAGAGGGGGGACAGAAATCCGGAGAAGAAATAATCAATAAATAATAAATAACAGACATACCCAACTTAAAGGGTTGCCTTTTGTGAAAAAGCGGCAATCCAAAAAGGGCACTAAGAATAGGAAACAAATATAAAGGTGAAAAGACACGTGTTAGTAGTATATGTAGTAGCAATTGGTACCTGTTTTCCGCTATTTTGGGAGGCAGTTTTGGAGGAGGTGGTTGCCATGGCAACGGTCAGTGGGAGACTTCTGCTGATCATATGAATTGCATTGGGATAGAGAGCCTCTTGTTGCAGTGCTAACTTTTGGATGGAGTTTGTCAAACGTTTCCTAAACTTTATACAAACTTTTTCCAATCTGTCTCCCCATCATATGCTCAGCACAAGCAGGCAAACAAACTTCATGGAAACTATTCAAACTTTCCTATGGCTGAAAACAGTCACTGTCAAACATTTCAAACTTTTTTACAAAATGTTTTAATCTTTTTTCACAGGGAGGCTTTTTCTTTCTGAGGCTCTCACATATTTTCTAAGGAGGCTCTGGTTTAATCATATATTTACATGCATAAGCTCTATCTCAAATTATTTTCCTAAAATGGAATTACCTGGAGGCTCTTAAATAATCATATATTTAGTACGTACAGGATTTTTCAATTTTGACTCACCTGAATAATTTTTGGTCTATATTTTTAGAAGAATCTCTCCTGAAACCTCAATAATTTCTGGGAGGCTCTTGTTTAATCACATATGTAAAAGCTTTCAAATAATTTTGAAAATGAACTGGAGGCTATAATTTAATCATTGCTTAGCCAGGCTTCCATGGCAACCACCTATACTTCTAGCAGGGAGGCTCTGATTTAATCATATGTATAACAATTAGCTAACATCACTTTGAGACTTGACTTTTAACTTTTAACCAGTATTTTCTAGACTTTTGCCAAAATTTAATGACAGGTGTGTAATGAAAAGTGTAATAAATCAGTGTAGTGAAAATTTTGAGACGAGAATTACGTAAGATATGAACAAGCCAGCTGAAACATTTTATTACCCAAGTGGAAACAAAATGCATAATTTCACTGCGGCAACAATTGATGTTAATTGGTTCAGTGGTTTATTAGTAGCAATTAATTAAAGTTGAGTATAATTTTGAAAATCTTGGTGACAAAACATGTGTAATGAAAATTTTGAGACAAGAGGAACAAGTTAGCTGAAATATTTTTATAGCTACGTATACATCACATGTAAAATTTCACTGCGGCAATGAAACGATAATTAGCAATAATTAATTATTAATTAGCAATAATTAGTGAAGCGATTTGCTAAAAAAGTGTAGTGAACATTAGGAATGATTGGATTTGGATACATGGATACATGTTGGATATAGGAATGATTGGATACATGTGTTGTTACCTACAGGTATTTGGCTACGGTAAATTGCTAGCTAAGGAAACCTGATTCAAGAATGTTGCAAAATAGAGACTGAAAAATATTGAAAATTTTGTCTATTTTGTAAGAAAAGATTATAAGCCACTTTTACTGACATATTGAATCATTACCGAATCATCAGTTTGCGCAACAATGAATTTTGTGGAGGCTGGTAAGATTGTTAATTGTATTATTTTAACGTTTAATTCGGTATTTTAACTAATTTTAGCAATTTAGCCACTGTAATCACGGTCGTCACATTTTTAGCTATTGTATTTTTGAACATTACAGTTTTGAAAATTACAACATTTTAAATGTTTTATAGTTTTACATGAAGATTACATGAAGATATGTAGATATGTAGATGAAGATATTACATGAAGATATTTTGAAAGAAATTAAGCCGCTTATAGAGTTATCTTTCGGGAATGGAACAAGGGCAATGGTTATTAATAAAGCCTATGCTAGATGGAACTAACACAGCTAATCCAACAGCGGAGGATGCACAATATGTATTTTCTATGTTAAAATTTGTTATTGATAATGCATATTTTCAGGTTGGAAATTTAGTGTTTAGACAGATAATTGGGATACCTATGGGAACCAATGCTGGACCTTACATAGCAAACCTGCTACTTCATGCACATGAATTTAATTTTGTCAAGAAATGTGTTAAGGAAAAGGAAAGGACTAAGTTAAAACGTTTGAGGAAAATGTTTAGGTACATTGCTGATATTACGGCAACAGACGACGATGGTGAATTTGATAACAGTAAACCTGATATTTATCCTGACTGCCTAACATTGGAAAAAGTTAACACGAACAATAATTCGGCTAACGTTCTGGACATCTACATAAATTTGGAAAATGTCAAATTTATAACTGAAGTATACGATAAAAAGGATGATTTCTACTTTAAGGTAGTATGCTTACCGGATTTGACGGGAAATATTTCTGAGAGCTGCTGTACCTTAATGAACTTAATAGATACCATGAACGTTTCACTTATCTTGAGGACTTTAGAATCAGGGTATCAAAACTAAATTCACAATTGCTTTTAAAAGGATACTTCAAACGTAAACTCAAATTCTATCTCGGAAAGTTTTTGCGTAAACAAGAGGCTGGTACACCTATTACTGATACCTACATATCATCTTACTTTGGTTGATTAACTTAACCTATACCTGTAATTTAATTAGTCGTTGCTCCATGCTCGTTTATTTTTCTGTTTATGTATAATTTTATGCTTTATTCTTTATTCGTTTTGTTTTAGATTTTTCGTTCAACGTACTGCATTTCAACTTTACAACAGTTATCGTAGCACAGGTCTGGCCTACTTAGCTACCGGCGTACCCCCCGTTTGTCTAGACAAGCGACCGCCGGACGTGGTGGGGACACGTGGGGCATGGAAAGGCTAATATCCGCTTCCTTTTATTTTAAGGTTGAGCACCCTAACCCCGGCTAAGTCCTACCCTAAATTTTAAGGAATGTATTCATTTTATTCTTTTCTTGGGGCCCTAATTTACTGTATATTTCAAGTTCAATTTCCAATGGGTAGGGTCGGGTAGACCGTAATACGTACTCTTGTTGTAATATCATGGATTTGTCTTACGTTATAGATATTACAATGTTTATGCTTAGACCTATTTCCTGGTTGATCCTGGCTGTGCTTATTTACCCGCCTTACGTATCGAATAGAGTTTACCTATTTATATAGATTTTGTTTAGGTACTCTTAAATATTACTTGTTGTTGAAAAATTTTTACTTCTGTTTCAGACTCACAGAAGCCAACTGAGGAGAAGATCATAGATAATTTGGTTGCTCTTTGTGATGAAATGGATCCCACTCCCGTGGCAGACTACATGGTGTAACATCAGTGGATAACCCAGGATTTTTGGGATATCATCAAGTCCGAAACAAGATACGACGGAGTGTGTGATCTCCTACTGCGACTAAAGCAGTGCAAAGATAATAATCGAATCGTGGGCTTAGGTTTAATGGAAAGACGGAATTCGGACTCTATGTACCGCTAGCTTTTAAAAATGGACAAAACCATTGGGTCTTCTTTTATTGATATAAAAGGTTTAAATTTATGCGAATCCACCTTTGACTTGAATTTATGTTAGGGTGGTTTTAATGTGGTATAAACAATATTACGAGGACAGCTGTGTCTTTGAACAGAAATAAATTCGAAGAAATTCCGCTGAATTTCTGCAACTCAGTACAGCCAATTGTATTACTAAGGGCCTTTTCAAGAAAAGGTAGGGTAGAGTAGAGTAGAGTGGAGTAGAGTAGAGTGGAGTAGAGTAGAGTTAAGATTAACTCTTTTTATGAAAGCACAGATTTAATTTTAACTCTGCGTGTTTCAACTATCTTTAACCCTGCAGGGTTAAAAGCTGTAGAGTTAAAAGGAGTTAAAAATGACAGTTAAAATTAACCTCATGGTTTCATGAATAGAGTTAATTTTAACTCTGCTTAACCTGCGTGTTTTGCCTGGAGTTAAATTTCAATAGAAAATGCTCAGAAAGAGTTAACCAGAGTTAGATTTAACCCTTTCGTGAAAAGGGTAGAGTTAAATTTAACTCCACAGCTTTTTAACTCTGCACGCGATTCTTGAAAAGGGCAGAGTTAAAGCGAGTTAATTTTAACTCTCTTCATGAATCCATGCGGAGTTGAAATTTTAACTCTATCTAACTTAACTTAAATTAACTCATTTAACTCTTTCTTGAAAAGGATCGAGTTAATTTTAACTCTACTCTACCCTTTCTTGAAAAGGCCCTTAGATATACATTTTTCGACAGCGCAATTGAAAATTACACAATTTGGTTCCGTTTGCTGCATTTGGAGTATTCGATAGTGGAATTCTGTGTGTGTGGGGTGCCTTTTCTTTCACTTTCATTCAGGTTGAGCTTTACCAACCGAACGGCAGCGGCATCATACTACCTCAAATTAACATTGTTTTAGGCGTTGGTTTCCCTCCCTTCCAGTATTTTTATCCTTTAATACTCATCAAATCTTATGGCATTGATTGAAATTTTCAAAACTTGTTGATTGAATTGATTTGAACTGAATTGATTGAAACTTAGTTAGTCAGCGCAAAATCCTTCCATTTTGGCATATAATGTACGAATATTGAAATTTCTGCTTTTGATTATCACGAAGACGTACTGTGTAGTTAACGTTCCTGTCAATTGTCACTTGAAACAAAAGGTGCAAATTTCAGAAAAGATTCGATAGTGGTCGAAAATCTTTTGTATTTTGCTGGTAGCTCATGGAACCGAACAGAAACCGGCATAAGATCAAGAAATTTACAAAACTAAAATTAGACAAAAAGGTGATAAAGCAAATTAAAAATCCGAAACTAGAGTAAGGACTGACAGTCCTGTCCAACCACCAAAAACGCTCTACTAAAATAACAAAATAAACAACAAATGTGAAGCTGATAAAATAAGGAAAAAAACTGAAAAAATAGGAAATTTTTACTACAAATTGGCCTAAATTATTACGATTTGATAGAAATTTGCGGTCATTGCGGTCAGGAAAATTTGACCATGACCGCGAGCGCGTCCAACTCTGTGACAGTTGCTTTGTAGTTTTTATATGTTTCACATCCTTTTTGAAATCTTTAAAAGCGCAGAAGCAAATTGGAAAACTACATTGAAATATATAATCCACTCAAAACTGTTAAAAACATTGTCTGAATCTTAAATGGATAAGGGGGAAAAGATTATATACATGCTGACGTCATCATGCTAAAGTTTCCCTCTTAATGTTAAAATTAAATTTTAATATATATGCATTTAGGGGGAAAATCTAGCATGGGGGAAAAGTAGCATACAACACCGGCCGTTGGTTGATCCGGCAAACACCCAGTTGTGATAATTTTCCGACAAGCAATGGCATTAATATTTAGTTTATTTTCAATATCAGTCTAAATATGCCTAAATATGCCTAAATATGTCTAAACAACATTAACAACCATTGTCCAACAACATCTACTCCTCTGTCACTCTCCTTTTTAATGTGGAACACTAAAGTATCACCCCACGTCTATAAAAAGCGTGGTAGTAGGGCTAATACAACGACAGCATCTAAGTTCTATGGCAATAAGAAGGACATAGAGGTGCTGTTAAATCGGCCCGCATACGCATGCGTACGTAACTAACTATAAAATCACCTTAGTCTTGGTCCAGAGGGATCCTATACGCTTTGAAAATTTCAGCACTATTTCATAGGTAATGCTGCGGCTATTTTAAAAATTTACGAAAACTTTTAAATATCGAATTATTTTGGTGACAAATATATATTAACTAAAACGTAATTTCAAGATTGCTCCACTCCACTCTCTTCGCCCAAATTTTAAGACTAACCTGTTAATGCATTAGGTTAGACCGTAGCAAAAGCTACAAAGCGGCACCTAACATTTCTAAAATATATTGTTTTCAATAATACTGCACTGCAATGCTAATGACCAATCACTACTAATAATAGTAAATAACTTTTAAGCAACTGGCGCCAGGATTGCAATAATGAACTCCTACACTGCATGAAAAGACTTCACAATTATTTCGTCCCGCTTGTTCATATCTTCAGGGAGTTCCATTTGTGCAGCCTGCATGGGTGTAAACTATATGCTGATTAAACAACAAGTATATATGTCTAAGGGGAAATAATATAATTATAGGGTTTTACAATATGTTCAGGTTTACGTGGAGAGTCATTCTTATCAACCACGCAGAACCACTCCGAACCTGGCACTTTCTAATGTCTTAATTTTTGAATGTTCACTCGTCCTAATTTATTCTGGTGGGAAATGTTCTGCTTTACGATCAAAGGCAATAAAATCTGCGCAAAAAATCCTTCTTAGTTTCAATTAGCGTTAAGTTTTCATTAGCTTTCATTCATTGCTAATGCGTGGTGGTCAGCGTACCTATAAAAATGAATTTTCTGATTATGAAGTTATTTATTATTTTTACGGGATAGCCGAGCCTTCCACCCTAGCTGAAGAATATTTAGCCTTCAACTGAAGTTTTGATTCTTTAGTCTGTGTCTGTGCAAGCATCCTGGACTTATAATTGCACCAAAACTTAGACAAGTACGTTTTTATACTTCAGTGTGTCACATTTTATTGAAGACATGCTGTATTAAAGTCACTGCGTAAATTGAGGTGGTCGACCTACAAACTCAGTTTGGATTCTAGAACCTCCGTTTTTAACGAAACTTGGCCGAATCTGGAAGATTTAAATTCAATTTTGGAATGGAAATCAGTACTTAGTCCTCAGCTAATCTGAAGTTAGTCCTAATCTTTTTAGGTGCAATCCGGGGTAAAAGATCACATTATATACCTTCAGGGCGAAAGCAACAATAAGAAAATTAAAGAAAACAACCTTTAAAACAACAGAAATAGTTTGAAGGGTCAGAATACACTTCACATTAGTCTATGCAATGAAAGCTTTTGTAGTCGTCCAAAAGCTCTTTTAAGGTGGTGATTCCTTTTGGAGACATCAACTTTGAACCACTATTATTCATTCATTATTTGGAGTTAAGAAGTCATCTTTATATCAAAACGTAGCTTAACATTTTCTCTTTTTAATGAGTACAATGAATCTAAGTTTGGCTTTCCAAAATGTTTTTCCTGTATTTTAGAAGAAGTATAATTTTTCAGATTTTTTGCAGGCTGAAGTAAATTTTTTCGCAGGACATCGGTTAGAGCATTCGATAACTCTATCAAATAGCTGGGGACCCTTTTTTTAGTTATTGTGATATCGCTCTTCGTTATGGAGAAATAAGCTAAAATGTCCGCGCAACCTGGATTTTGCCTACTTTTAACTACTTTGGCAAGCCACTACTTCAGTTAGAAAGCAGCTATCGGGGCAACTAAGAAAGGGTCCCGGGGTATTTTTGTGTAGAACACATCTGCAAAGTGGCAACTCTCTAGCTTACATACTAAATTCTGCACAATCGCTGGAAAAAATTTGGTCGTGTTTTTGCAAAAACTACATTTTTTGTGATATCAGCCTAAGGGATAGCAATTGTACGATGGTCATGCCTCCGATAATTGGCCTCTGTGAGACCTTTAAATCGACACCCTTAGTTAAATTTTACGGCTTTCGTAGCTCAAGAAGTAGTGGATTATTTGATTTCTGCAGAAAAAACAAGGTTTTGACGCCAAAATAAGAAAATTGGCTTATCTCACGATAGGGAAAAGCTAGAAAGTTGCTTTCAAAAGCAAAATTGTAGAGTTTAACGAGTTCTTTCGAATGGATATAGTCATAGCCATGCAGCTGCTGCCAAACGTTCAGAAATTGGCAAAAACCGCCCTGAACGCAAATGTTGAATTTTTGAAGCGCGATTGCGCAGAGGGTGTTAGAACGCTAAAACAACTTTTTTTGGAAAGTTTCGTTGAATTTCATCCTGGTTTACGCCGTCAATCAACAATATGTGCCCAAAAGGAATCACCACCTTAAGGTGGTGATTCCTTTTGGAGGCATCAGCTTTGAACTACGATGACTCATTCATTACTTGGATCGAAATAGAGCTTAACATTTTCTCTTTAATGAATGCAATGAAACTAATTATGCTTTTCCAGAGTGTTTTACTACATTTTAGAAGGAGTGCAATTTTTCAGATTTTTTGCAGACTGAAATTAATTTTTTCAAGAGACATTGATTATATCATTCGATACCGCTGTTAAATACCTGGGGTCCCTTTTTTAATTGTTATGAAGTGACTTTGAAAATTATTAACCAGTTTGGACTTTGCTTGCTTATTATGTTTAGAACAGCGTTTCATCGTTCCGTGCTAGCCTTTTGTAATGTTAGACAAAGAATATTACGTTTTCTGAACCGTTCTGCGTCCTTCAGCCATTCAATCGATACCAGCTTGAAATTAGACTTTATCATATTTTCGAAAAACAGGCTGTATTGAAATACTTTTTTCATAAAAATTTTCATAAAAAATTTTCATGAATGGAACGATATAAACTTAAGCTGAAACTGTGGCGTTCAGTTTGCTCACATTTTACCAAATAAAAATCAATTAGGTCAAAACCTTTATTAATGAAGCCACCATACTCAATATTATTTTAATGTAATGTACTAAAGTGCTGTTTTAGTTATACGTAATCTTCAATCATTATGGGGCCAACATTAGAAGCGTGCTTTTGCATGATTCTGGCGTCCGTGACCGTCTCTGCAGTCAAGAAAGATAGTGCTGCCACTGTATATCTACCGTTCTGTGTCAAAAGTGTCACAATGAAGAAAAATCTTCACCATTTGATCTCGAAGTCTACAACGGCAGTCATAATTGTTGGTGACACCAATGCAGTTAATGCATCCAATGGGTTCAGATGCTGGTATGATGATTCTAATCAAAAGAAGACTACTACAGGGGTCTATGCTCAGCTACGCTTGTGTGCGCCCCTGTGCAATTCATCAACAACAGAAACTGTAGCACCCTCAGCAACTACTATGACCACCACGACCACTACCATGGCAACAACAACAGTAGTAACCACTCCACCAAATGTTATGGCTAAACTAAAAGAAGTTAGGCAGCGTTGGCAGCGTATCTTTTTTATGTCGTGATTTTTGTTATAAACTTTTACATTGTAGAGTACACAAATGCAAATAAAAATGAGTACAAACTACCTCAAAACCCTATAAACACATTTAACATGTTAGTTGTAATAATGTTATAATTGCTAATAATATTATGAAAATTGCACTACATATACCAATTACTCTAAGCTAAAACTTTGGCATTAGCATTACAGGCATAGAGTTTTCTACAAATGTTATTCTTCTGAATGTTAAAATAATGTGCTGTACGATGCCACCTTTTGCCTAAACCAATGATTACACTTTGCAATTGGCGTTGTACAATTGCAGAATGCATTGAGACAATGCTAGTTGTTTCCCACAGTTGTCAAGCCTAACAACTAATTGCTTGATGTGACCACAGATGGAGTCCATGTGCTGATATTGCTTAGTGCCGAACCTACACTATATGCCGAACCTACCCTACACTGCGTTAAGCCAACAAAACGGTGCATCGTTCCAATACGTTGCGACCATTTTCCATAACGTTTTGTCACTGGTTACAAGAAAAACATTTTAACAGTTTCTATTGGAGCGGCCGTTCTGACAAGACATTGTCACAAGATTGTCAAGTGTAACGGCGGCTTAAGTTTCACTATCACAGCAAGCTATCATTGTGACCATAATACTGTCCGGACCACTAGGGTTCCTGGATATATAGCATTAGTGCTTGTGGTGCACGCACACCGTTCCATCTTGCTGATCCTTGCTTGAAGTCGTGATACAGCTTACACTGATATACCATACAAAGGAACATTTGGCTTGTACATAGGAATCTGGTTGAGACCCCAAAATTAGGAAAGAAATTTACCCTTTAGCTACATCTCCTGCTGAAATGGCAGTCTCCATTAGAGAAGTGAAAGCTCAAACGTAAACTCAATAGTTTGGAGGTCCCATCAGATTTGCTAACTGTTTAGGTTAGTTATTACATAAGCTGACACTCTAGAACAGCAACTTTCAGAGTTTAGAGTTGGAGCAGTGTTTTAATTTTTACAATATAATAATTTCGCAAATGAAAAGTTAAGATTTTACTATTATCCATTGGATGTTTTTATTAAGCAAAGTTTTGTTATGTTAAGCGGTTTTTGTCGCGGTGCCCAGCACTAATTAGGTACTCAAAGAGATCCTTCATGTCCGCAGAATGGCAAACAAGAAGCGGAGAGACGACGGTCACAGACAGAATCATGACCCCCAAGCAGATCTGATGTGCAGTTATTGGCTCAACGCTAAAGGCCGCAGTCACACACAGGGTAACTGAGATCTTAACTACAGATAACAATCATTCCCAGCAAATCAATAGCGACTAGGATTGCTGAAGCCTGCATACCCTCTCGGAGGGTGTGGGACGAAAAACGGCTGAATCAGAAGAAATTAAGAAGAAGAAGCAAAAGAGAGGATGGGAGGGATGGCCGGGTTAGCCAGATTGAGAAGCTGCAAGTGACACAAGTGTTTCTTTATCACCCCTCATGCCAATCACTGTTCCCAATGTAGAACCAAGACTGTACATTATTTTATAATATTTAAGTCATAAAACCATGAAAACTTAAAATAACAGGATATAGATGATGTGCTGGGGACGGGAAGCCACAATTAATCGGACGTCTAGCTGGCGCCTAGTCTTTTGTGTGTCGCTTGCCTCTAACATAGGTAGTTTTGGTGTGTCGCTTTTATTCAAAAGTAGTTTTCGTGCGTCGCTTTTATCAAAATACCTGCTGTAAAATACTTTTCGTGTGTCGCTTATTTGGAAAATACCTTTCGTGTGTCGCTTTTTTCAAACTGGGGATTACGGTATCTCTTCAAAACTAGAATGAACTAATGATTGAAGCATATAGGAAATTTTTTCTTTTTCCCCTTTGTCTTCTTTTTTAACCTTCTCCTGAAAACCGGAATGGCTGAGTGGTTATTTCGTTGGAGTTCGAAGTCATAAGTGTGGGTTCAAAACCCACTTCCGGTTAAATTTTTTAAATATCTTTTGAGCCGACCCATCATTATTTTGTTGGATTTTAAAGTCATAAGTGTAGGTTCAATCGTAAACCCACTTCCTGTTAAATTTTTTCAATGACTTTTGTTCTGACCTATCGTTAACCAGTCCTAGTGGCGAAAAAAGGAATTGAGGGAATAAATGTTTATTGTTAAGAGCAATTACTAGTGTTATTTGTACAATTTTGGCATCAAATCATAAAACTATCGTTAACCAGTCTTGTGTGTGACAAAAGAAATTGAGGGAAATATGTGAAAACTATTGGCAGATCTGAATACGGCAGATGGAATAAAGCTTTTTATAGTCTCCTAATCATAGTTAACGGGTTTGGTCATATCTTGGGTTTGAAACTGTGCAGAACAGGAAAATCATATATCTTTAACTAAGAATGTTTTTTGTTACATGCTTGATTGGTAAGACCACTTCGAAACCTAGAGAATATTCATAACCGATCGACTTGGGGATCATCTGTAAAATGTTTTTTGTTACAGGCTTTGATTGGTAAGACGACTTCGAAACCTAGAGAATATTCATAATCGATCGACTTGCGGATCATCTGTAAAATGTGAAAACAAAAGACACGTTAGAATGCTATTTGTGGCGTCGTGCTTTAATTCCGGGTTTGGTTTTACTATATTGTAATAATTTTAAATTCACTCTGTCATTCTGCTTCAGATATGACAGGAATCAAGCGAAAAAAATAAGAGAACGAAAAAATGAACGAAATTCTCTCCTTTTTCGTTTCTATAAATGAAATTTCGTTTCATAACAGTAGAGAAGGAGACAACAAGAATGAAAACTAAATTATCAAAACATTAACAAAGAAATTAAGTTAATAAGTTGAAAACTAACAATAGAGAAGCAAATAAGTTAAAGAAAACGAAAGAAAAATTGTTCCGGTTGAAATTTTTTAGTTTAAATAATTTCCGTCAGCAGTTTAAGTTTAACGAAAGTTGGTTTTGAGAAAGACAAAACTGAAAGCTTTACAGAAAGAGATCTGGAGCAAAAACTGCATCAAAGTAATTTGTGTTTTTAAAACTTATTAAAGTCTAATATAACCGATTGGGTTACTTCTATAGTTTTATTGTGAGTTTTCCGTTCATATTATTTCGCATGCTTTTAGTACTTCATTATTACGTTTGCGAATTTACATAGGTATGTTAACTAAAAAAATCAATCATTTGCATTTGACAGAATGTGTCTTTCTAAAAGTTAAGCCGTCATCGTCATCGTTTTCGTAACTCGTTTAAGTTTAACTAAAGTTGGTTTTGAGAAAGAGAAAACTGAAAGGTTCTCGGAAAGTGACCTGGATTAACATATATAAAATTACTTTTACAATGCTTTACAATGTCGTAGAAACAAATTTCCGAGCAATTCGTTTTTTAATATGTAATTTTTGATTGTATACAATGAGCTGTCGTATGCATTAGATTAGATAAAAATTCTTTTATTAACTTCTATGGAGAAAGTCCTAGTAAGGAACTGACGAATAAATATTACACATACCGTTGAACAGTTGTTTGGTTAGCTAAGTTCTGGCTTCGAATTTAGTAATCCAAAGACATCCAAAACATTTGATATTTTGAGAGGAAGAAGGCGGGAGAGAGGAGACCCCCAGAAAGGGGAGCAAACCCCCCATTGGGTAAAAGTAATGAAAAACATTTGATATTTTTTTGCAGTTCGAAAAGAAAAAAATGAAAAAAGGATAAATAATATAAAGAGTAAAGATGGTATTATAGAATTAAAAGGTAATATAGAATATAAAAAAGGGATTTGGGGAATTAGAAAATTGAATGCGAAGAAATATGAAAAGTGAGTATGTATGAGAAGAAAAGGAGAAGCAAAGGGAGAGGGACGAGGGGGAGAGATGGGGCAAGGGACCAGGCACAGGCCCCGGAGACCCCAGGAGAGGCAGACCCCCCCAGACAACAGCGAGCCGACCCCCAAAAGGGAAACCAGGAAAAAAGCAAAATTGAAAAATTGAGTCGAAAATGAAAAAAATCGAAACGGCAAAATCACATATAAAGAGCTAAAGATGGATTATAGCAATAAAGGAAAACGCAATAAAACCACAACGGGAATTAGGAATTTAGACAAATTGCAATCAAACATTCGAACGAAAACATGACAATTTGAGAGTAAGAGAACGAAAAGGGATTTAGCAAAAACGGGAAGAGGGGGGCAAATCGGGGGGGGGCGAGCAAATGGACCAAACAAACAGGGGTACACCTAGTTGCGCTGTAGGCATAGGTGTAACGGGGATTTGGGTTGGGGGGGCCCTCCCCATTTTGCGGGGGGACCCTTTTTAGACCCCCCCCCACCCCCCCCACGACCCCCCCCCCCCCCCCCAAACCTCCCCCCCAAAAAAATTTTTTCTATTTTTATGTCAAAACTTTTGAAAACGTGTATTTCACGCAATAATGAACAGTTTAAGCCAAAAATTTGGACATTTTTCAAAAATTTTGCAAAATTTAACCCAAAAATACCCCATTTTTGGCCATTTTTCCCCCCTTCGGGGCCCCAACCCCCCCCCCCCCCCAGTTGGGGGGGGGGGGGGCGGGGGCCCCCAAAAATTTTTTGGGGGGGGTTTGTAAAAATGGCTGGGGGGGGGGTTACCCCCCCCAAAACCTCCCCCAATTACACCTATGGCTGTAGGTGTATATATATATAGGTGTAAGGTGGGGGATTTGGGGAGTGGGTAGCCCCCAAACCTTTTTTTCAACCCTCCCCCAAAACTTTTTTGGGGGGGGGGGGGACGTCCTCCCCAACTGAATGGAAGGCGCGAAAAATGGACAGAAATTGGGCATTTTCAGGGTAAATTTTGCAAAAATTTTTAAAAAGTCCAAATTTTTGGCTTAAAGTGTTCATTATTGCGAGAACTACACGGTTTTAGCTGTATTATGAACTTTGTGACTCAATATTGACCTTATATTGGAGTTGGAAACATGTTGGCATTAAGTAAGCGAGTTTAAAAAACCAATGTCTAATTATAAAAATTACTTCATGGTTGAATGTTGTTTGGTATTAGAAACCATAGGTGTACCAACTGTTTGGGGTGGGGGGGGGGGGGATTAAAAAGTCCAAATCCGGCTGGGGGGTTTAAAAATCGGAAATTTTCAAAAAACTACCCAAACTGTACTGTACGCAAATTAGCTAAAAATGGCCCTTTTTTGATACAAAATCTGCTACTTCGACATAAATCTATATACTAAAAACTACTTGTGATTATTGGATTTTACAGCCTATTTTTTAACGTTTTTAACTATTTCCAGCCAATTTTTTCAGAAAAGTTTTGAAAAATTGCAAAAAATTTGGCAAAAAGTTGGCATTTTTTCTCTTGTGTGGACCCCATTTTAGGACCTGAGCTCGACTACTCCCCCCCAAGCCTAGGTCAGACCCCCTCTCCCTCTAAAATGGGGTCCAAACTAGCTAAAATATTCAATTTTTTTGAAAAATGTGTTTGCAGTTTTTCAAAAATTTTCTGAAAAAATTGGCTGGAAACAGTTAAAAACGAGTATATAGTTTTTGAGTAGATTTAGATTGAAAATATTAGATTACATGTCAAAAAAAGCCATTTTTAGTTGAAAGAATTTCGGTACAGTTTAGGTACAGTTTTTTTTCGAAAATTTCCGATTTGTTAGTCCCTCCAAGCCAGATTTGGACTTTTTACTCCCCCCCCCCCAACTCAAACAGGTGGCACACCTATGTTAGAAACGGCAGAAAATGCTATTTTTTGCATAAAAATATATAGTAAAATTTTTTGGGGGACGGTTGGGGGGGGGGCTCCAGAGGGGGGAGATTATGTGTAACGGAGATTTTTTTGGGGAGCCCTCTCCTTCAATTTTTCTGGGAGGACCCTTGTTAGGCCCCCAACCCCCCCCCCCCAGACCTACCCCCAAACATTTTTCAATTTTTATGCCAAAAATCTCATTTTTAGCCATTGCTAATGCCGAAAAACATAAAATCATTAAGTAATTTTAACATTAGACTGTTTTTAAACTCGAAGCCTTGAGTACCAACATGTTTCCGAGACCAGAATAAGGTTAATATTGTGTCTAGAAGTCCATAAAACCGTTATAAACGTGTATTTATCGCGATGATGAACACGTTAAGCCAAAAATATGTACTATTTTGAAACATTTTACAAAATTTACCCTAAAAATGCTCAATTTCAGCCAATTTTCGCGCCATCGGCGCGACTCCCCCCGTGGGGGGGGCGGGCCGGCTCCCCCCAAAAATGTTTTGCCGGGGTTCGGAAAAAGGGCTGGGGGGGGGCGTGGGGTCACACCTGTGTGTGTGATAGAGATTTGGGTTGGGGGCTTGCCTTAGTAAATATAATATCCTGTACGAAATACAAGTTTTAAACTGTATTATGGACTTTCTGACTTAATATTGAACTTATATTATAGGGGGCGCGAGGGCGGCCGCAGATAATATGGGTGTAAGGAAGGCGCTGCGCGGCCCTTTGAGACTCGTTCCAGCACCGTGGCAGCTCAATACTGAACGAAACTCGGCAAGTTTGGTATCGTTGGAATCTATACAACGAGTACAACAAGTTGCAAAAAAGTTTTGGGTCAAAATTTTCAACTTGAAAATTTTTCGCTGAACAAGTTAGGTTCGTTTGTTTTTCTGTATAAGTCACGCTTGAAAAATGCAATTATGTGCAAAGGTGTTTGAAAGATGTGGACGTTTTCAGCCGGAAAGTTTATGTTTTCTGAATGCCGATATGGTCCCATGTGCTCCACACTATATTTTTTTGCTGCCCGGCCCAACGTAACACCTGTCACGGCCGGCCAAAAGTAGCCAAACGGCGTTTTGACCAAAAAGCAGCGATTTTGTGTCACAGCTACAAGGCTCAGGGAACAAGTTAGAAAGACGCGGCTTGTTGCCATAGAAACTTTGGGATGGGTAGCGAGTCATAACGTTGGCCGAGGTTTGATTTAGGTCCTGGATCGTTCAAACGGCCGGCCCAAAGTTGGTCCGGCCAAATAGCCATTTTGGGAAAAATTTCTACTCTTCCTATAGAAAATAGTCAAAATAGGCCTAAATTTTGGGCCATCTAGTGGGACGCATATAAAGGTTATTGGGGCCGCTGAGCAGGCTGAGCATAGTCACAGCGCTGTGCGGGCCTGCTATCGTGCTGTACTGTTATGCAGCAACCGCGGCGCGTTGTCTGTAGACTTACTGTAAACGGCTAAGCATATGAAACTTGGTGATAATTGAGTCATGTAGTAAAAAGAAACTGTTTGCTATGTTAGTTGGTGCACTTTCAAGCTTCCACCGTGCTGTATATGTGCTGTCCCAAACACAGCACCATCGATAACAAGTTATTCATTT
>JASAND010024943.1:0-47212 GCA_030248195.1 Trissonchulus latispiculum
GGTATGCTATACTTTCTCTATATCTTGCATTATTAAAATGTGTTCAATTGTCCAAGTTTATTTTTTAATATTCAGCACAAAACATTCACTTTATTAGAAGTCAGATGTTGTTCAGTACTAATGCTGCTTGAGGTTCCGGGAGTGCATTTCTGAAACAAAAACGTTAGCATAGCATAACAACAATACTGTTGATAAAAGCATCAATTGAATTTTAATCAAGCGTTTTGCATTTAACTTGAATTCTTCAAAGCTAATATTATCAAAATTAAAATCAAACTTAAATTTCGTACGACATGTTGCAAATCTGAGTCTTAATTGTGCCAAAGTTGCATGCCAAAGTTTGTATAGAAGGTTCTCAGTCTCTCCAAAATCTGAAGTCGCTGTTTTAGTGCCTGTACTGTCTGTTGCTTTTGCAGGTATTCATTCATATTGTCTGCTCTTTTCTCAATACGATAAGCTGGTATATTCTGAAAGACTTCCAGTGGAATCTTTATCTCATTAGTGTACCTGACTTTACATATCATAACTTATATTCTTAAACTCAGTAAAATTAAAATTAAACTTAAATTTCATACGAGCTGTTACTAATCTCAGCCTAATTGTACCTGAGTTTACATATCAGCACATTGTTAACTTCTAAGCAGTCCCGAAATTCCACTTCGGCAACATTTTCCAAAGTTTCTGGAACAAATAAGAACTGATATTTGTAATATTTGCCAATAATTAACAAAAAAGAATTTTTAATGCACCGTCGCTTGTAAATCATGGAAAATCGTGGACACGATAGCTACAGCTAGATTTTGGGTGTTGCAGAACAGAAAACATTTCTGGGCACCTTCATCCTTATGTTAGTCATCTTCACTGCTCTCAACAGTCACACAGTTTGCTTTGTTTTTCTAACATTAGCTTACTAACATTTCTCTGAAACAATAGTATTTGTAAAATAATTACCGGATCGTTTCCCATATCTAGTCAGAATAGCTCCGTCCACAGTTAGTGTAGCAAGAACAACAGTTAGCCCAACCGTCTGAAGAAATTGCTTCATGATACCATAAAACAGGCTAAATAAATAGTGGCGGGGAATCAGACTTTAATCTTTATTGAAAATATTCAATTCAAAGGCAAATTAGACCTGCGGTATTTTCACGCTTACGGGAACATATTCTTTTCAGTGATTTGCGGACAAACCGCAAAATTTTATTTTTTGAATGGAAGATAGCTTTTTATGGGAAGAACTACAGAACAAACTTGGGCCAAGGACAAACACACTAAAGTCTGACCAAAAAATATAGGGAGCGAAATTGTTTTGCTTACACTGAATGAGCGGTACATTTTTGCTGCAGCAATGTATTTATTTTCTGAACAGGACGGAGCCATAGCATGGACTTTCTTTTGGGTGAAAAAGAAATTAGAAAAAATTAAAGTTCTTCAAAAGAAGCCGATTTTTTAAGTTTTGAAAGATCAGTAGATGCCATAAACTATCCGTATAGTAAAAAATTAGCCCATGTTCCAAAGATGTTGTATCTCAAACATAAGCTAATTTCGTCAAGAATTTCGATAGTTATTCAATTTTTTCGATTTTCAAAATGCGTTCATCTTTGCCTCTTTTACCACTTTGACTGGCTATTGCTCGCGACTCACTCAATGGAAAAATTTTCAATTGGATTTTGAGTAATAGCCAGTCAAAGTTGGAAAAGAGGCAAAGATGAAAGGATTTTGAAAATCGAAAAAATTGAATAAATTAGCTTATGTTTGAAATACAACATCTTTCGGACATGGGCTAATTTTTCACCAAACGGTTAGTTTATGGCATCTACTGATCTTTTATAACTTAAAAATCGGCTTCTTTTGAAGAACTTTAATTTTTTCAAAATTCTTTTTCAACCAAAAGAAAGTTCATGCTATGACGATTCAGAAAATAAACACATTGCTGCAGCAAAAATGCACCGCTCATTCACAATAAGCAAAACAATTTTGCTCCCTACATTTTTTGGTCAGACTTTAGAGTAGGACTTAATTTGCATTTTCCTTCCGAATCTGAATAACCGGGTATAAACCGGTTTTGATGAGTTTAGCGTTTTCTCCTTCTTCGGAGACTTCTAAACATATATACTTTATTTAAAAAAAGGTAAAGGTAACCCCTGGAGAATATCTCCAATATATAAGCTAAACTCTAATGTTTATTCAGGACAGGCGGTCACAGTACGTCTCCAAGAATTTGTGGTCAGTCTTTGGTGTGTAGTCAACGTTTCTGCTGAGGAGGCGGTAGAATCAGAAGACTTCAACATTTCATTAATATTTGTGATTAAATTAACTGAACGGACAACGATTATGGAACGTCTTAGTCATTATCAGATTAGGCACATCATTATTTATTCATTAAAACTTCGCACTAATCAACTAATCAATAATAATTTATTAGTAATAAATTTAGTGCATTACGGGCCCCAAAACCCAAAAAATCGCCCTTGGCAATTGTTAAAATATATATTCAATTTACTCTAAAAATTTGAAAATCGCAACCACATTGTTTTGAACACGGATTCCTCTTAACTCATAGAATCAATTTAAAAGCGGCTTTACAGGCAAATTAGTGACCTACCTGGCTAATAAGCCAATAAAACTGATGCAGTCAGCTAATATATGCTGAAATATCAATGAGTCACCGATTATCTCTATTGGGTCAGGGTTTTCGTTTCGAATTAATAAGAATATATTGGTAACTGCTGCCTACATGATTACAGTGCAATTTTTGAGTCATGAGCGAAAACTTAGCTCATAGCTGCTACAAAGAGCACAATGAGTCACAACCTTAAATTGCTTATTTCTTTCTGGAAATAAAAATTAAATTAGCTAATAGAATAAATTACGGAAGAAACTATGTTAGGAGTAGATCCAGTTACAGTCCTGGCCAGAAATAGTGTACCTTCCCTTCGCGAATGCGAATAGCCTTCGCACCTGCTTAAATGTATTAAATTAAAGCCATTCGCGAAGGCTGACCTTTGTGACCCTTCGCATTTCATTCGCGCGCCTGTTGTAAACAAGGCCAATTTGAAGTCCACTAGCCTTTGCTAAAGAAGCAGTTGGCGCTATCTAAGCACATTGGCTTCACAGCTGGAAACGTATGCATTAAGTTTTCTTCGCGAAGGCATTTTCCAAAGGCCATTCGCACGCATTCGCAGAAATTTAATATGCTTAGCCTGCGAATGGCGTTCGCGAAATTGCGAATATTCGCGAAAATGGGTACACTATTTCTGGCCAGGACTGTAGCTAACAACGGGCTCTGAAATGTCAATTATTGAATTAAACTTTGTGTTTGTTTTCATTCGACAGTTATTTATTTCCTCCGTCTAATTATGGCACTAGAAACGGTGCAGTTATGGCACTAAGATCTGTTATGGCACTAGTTCTGTTATGGCACTCAAAAGGTCAGTTATGGCACTCGGATCAGTTATGGTCTTGTTATGGTACTCGTATTTACTTGTCAGTTAAGGGGGGGGGGAGTCCATTTTCTATACTTTGTCCGATCTCGCTGACTTTTTTATATTTCATTGTCTACACGGTATATTTTAAGGAGTTTTTAGTAAACTTTTAAGTAATGTTTTAAGACGGTGATCCTTTTGTGCAATGCTTTTGTGGTGATTTTTTGAACCTCCCCTCAAATACTGTTGAGGGAGCCGCTCATACTATGCTATACCTATGATGTTTAGCTTTGTTATAGCAGTATATGTGGAAACTGGCTATTTTTGCCGTATCTTTAGCATTAATAGGCCATTATAATCCCCACGACTTTTAGTCTGTGGCTCAGCAGAAGCGGGGGTTCCACCGAAGGGAGGGGGGTACAAAAAATTGACAGAAACCCTGTAAATGTTTGATATTTTGCCATTTTTGGCCAAAACTCTTGGGAGGGCTTTTCTCCTCCGCGTTTTTGGCCTAAAAACCCAGGACGCCCTCTCGCAAGATTCTTCCAAGTCACAACGAGTTTTGTTTCATCAAAGCTTTTCTCTTTTTGCAAGACACTCATGCGTAGATCTAGGCTGAACAAAGAAATAACTGCCGAGTGTAAACAAACACAAAGTTTGGCAAACAAACACAAAGCTGCTTGGCTAAAATTTATTTAGAATTTATTCAAAAACTTTCCCAAGGCGTTTCGTAAGCCATGCGTTGGAAGCGAAGGAAGACTCAGCATGTTCGTCCCCATGTGGCCTCCAAAGAACCGGATCAATATCATTATCAAACCGGGGTCACAACCGGAAGTTCACCCAAAAGGTCCAGTCAGCCCAAAACCACAACCCATCAGACGGCCATGTTTTCAAGTCCACATACGATGGCTGTTGGGGCTGATCCTGATAAAATAATGTTACCGAAGGATGCCTACGAATGGAGCAGTTCGAAGAGGAGCGGTCGACCTCCGACTAAAGCCCCGGCTCAAAGGATAGTCAAAGGATAAGCTACATGATTTTACTTGAGGACAGTTAAGTCATTTTTCAGCTAAGTCATGGGAAAACCTTGGTATTTTGTTTATCAAAACAAATTCAATAGACATGGGGGGGTGAAAATGGTCCCCCTCTGTCTATTAAAACGCTGGTCAGTAGACACTTTAATACTGTGAAGTGTATACTGCATACCAAACCAGTGATATATTAACTTTTTAAATATTAACAACTCAAGCATATATTGATTCGGTTTTCATTTGTACTGATCGTGATCAACGCATTTCACAGGCCGTCCAGAGGGGAGAAGGTACTCTCTGCAACCATGACAGCCGCAAACACGAAAGTTTTACGTGTTTAATGTAAAGATGCCATTCACATGAACTTTTAGAAATGCGGACTTTTCATCTCTATCCTATCTGAGTGCTCGCCATTCCCTTCCAAATCCCTTTCTGCAGCCATGTTTTAGAACCCCAAGCTGTCGAGCAAGCTATGGTAGTTTTCAGCTAGAGTTGTGCTCGAGTCGGGCCTCGGGCCTCGGGCCGGGCCCGGGCCGGGCCCGGGCCGGGCCTGACTCGGGCCCGGCCCGGCCGGTTTTTCTAGGACAAGGCCCGGCCCGGGCCCGAGGCCCGAAAAGTTCTGGAGGCCCGGCCCGAGCCGGGCCTCTCGGGCCTTTCGGGCCTCTCGGGGTTTCGGGCCTCTCGGGCCTTTCACGCCAGCTGGCTTACATGCCAGAATACGCATAGTATATACAATATGTGTTGTATTATGCATAAACGATGTGTTTCCGCTAACATCAGACCACGCCATGACCAGTTCTTTGCACACTTTTCCACTAGTCAGGACAAAGGAACGAAGCGTATACGTGCATTACTTTTGATTTGGTGGGATTGTTAGTGACTCAGTTAACTGTTGAGAAAGTGTTGCCGTTTTTGTTTTCTGCCATTGAATTGTGCCTGAGCAAAGATGCTAAGTTGGCATTGTAATATGTGCTTAAAGGGAATAAACAGCATTTTAAGATTAAGCTGGTGTCAGACCTACTCCAGTTTTTTAAACGATCTTGTATAACTTGGAATAATCTTTAGTGTTGTTTCAATAGCCGATTTTAGTTTCAGTTTCAGTCTCAGTCGATGGTCCGAAATAATTTCAGTTTCAGTTTCAGTCGGCGGACCAAACTAGTTTCAGTTTCAGTCGGCAACGTAAAATAATTTCAGTTTCAGTTTTACTTTCAGTCAGTTTCAGTTTCAGTTCACTTTAAAATGAACTGCTTCCAGCCTTCTGAGTTGACACAAAGCGCAATTTGATGTTTATTCAGCCTCCGCTGTAGCGGTACTAACAGAATCGAAGTTCAAAACCTTCAAAATTTTAAGTTTTAGGGAAAGACTAAAGCTAGTTTCAGTCCGAGTTTCAGGTTTTTACCCAAATTAGTTTCAGTTTCAGTTTCAGTTTCAGTCGGCAGCCTAAAAAGTTTCAGTTTCAGTTTCAGGTCTCCTGCCAAAATAGTTTCAGTTTCAGTTTCAGTGACTGAAACTGAAACCTGTACAAACTGAAACGTAGTTTCAGTTTCAGTTTCAGTGACTGAAACGTCACTATCTTTGTGTTGTGGATTTCTTATGAAGATTGTTATCCCGCCACCAGGACAAAACTATATATATTGTCTCTGTGTTCACTGTTTTCTTCCTATGTTAGAAATTAGGGTTATTTCTATGGGATTCGGCACCAGAACTGTTAAATATAAGGTCATTAGACCTTGTCAGTCATCAAGCGGAACTCGGCGGAGGGGGAAGTTGCACCACCCCATTACACATACCCACTTTCGGGCTTTGCCTCGGGCTCGGGTCTCTAGTGCTTTTACTCGGGCCCGGGCCTCTCAGGGCTTAAACCGGGCCTCGGGCCTTGACTCGGGCCTGGGGCCGTGGCTCGGGCTTCGGGCTTGGTTCGGGCCTTCGGGCATTGACTCGGGCCTCGGGCCTGGCCTCGGGATTCGGGCCTGGCTCGGGCCTTCGGGCTTCGGGCCCGGCCCGAAAAGTTGGTGAGGCCCGGGCCCGGGCCTGGCCCGGAAAATTTCTTAAAGGCACAACTCTATTTTCAGTCATCTTAGTTGTGCTTGACATGCGGGGGTCAGTGTTGGTTGGCCAGGACAACCATTGCTGACGTGGGTGCAACTGAAATAACCGTACGTCTGAGTCGTCTGACTGGATTGGGGGTCATGTTTCTGTCCTTGACCTTCGCTTCTCCGCTTCTTGTCCATTTTTTAAACGGTCTGCGGAGAGCAGCAACGTAATGGCCACTTTGTGTGCCGCTGTTGCTAGGCCCTTCTCAAAAAAATAATTCGCCTCTTTTAAATTGCTTCCATGAGTTAAGAGGAATCCGTGTTCAGAACAAGGCAGAGAACAAGGTAGAAGTCTCTGTTATATCTAAGCTTCCCCAAGTTGAAAATCAAAAGAAAGGAATCAGAGTATGCGCACGATTATTTACAGGAAAGCCTAATGAAATTGTTGCAGGGAAACAAACAGAAAACAGAAAACGATCTGATCCGATGATGTACCGCAGCTAGCTGCTATTTTGAAGAACTTTTAAAGACCGGTTTTATGATTTTGCATGGATCTCATTTTTGGCTTCCCCCTACGATCTCACCCCGTCCCTTGGGCTATTATTTCCGTTTGGCTATACGACATCTGTATCAGACAGTGGAACAGCTGTGATGAGTAACCTGGAAACTATAGGAATCCAATTATGCATAGTCTGTCGGGATAAAGAGACCTGGTCCCTGAATGGCGACGTTAAAGCCAGAGGTTTGGATACATAACGCCCACCGCCAAATCAAATGAGTTCCAAACCCTTGGAAAAGCCTATGTCATGGATTCGCTGATGAGCTCGGCTAAGTTTAACTAAATTCTTTGTGATTCACTGGTAAATTTAAAAATCGCTGAAATGTATTTGAAATATGCAATGTGTTAGTTAAAATAGGAATCGTAGAATTAGAGAACGTTAAAAGTCATTTATACAGACCCTTCGGTGATGGGCGCCGGTTAACCTTATTGCGGGAAGGGCAGAGACTGGCAAACATTGAACGTTTAGTCAACGCTAAACGCTACGTTAGTTTAGTTACGCGGGTTCCGATCCGATTTTTGCGAGCCGTATAGATTAATTCTAGAAGTCATGATTAATTCATTCCACTTTGTAGACTCTACGATCATGGAATCAGTCTGAGCAACAAAACTTCTACAACAACTACAGAAAGCTAAAAACGTTACTACAAAGAGACGACTCATTCTGCAAACACCAAAAAAGAAGCTCTGCTCAAACAGTTTCAATGATGAAATTAGTCTATATATTGTAACATTCTGTTGTTATTCATGTATTGTTATGTATTTGGAATGCCCCCTTTCAAACTTTTGGTCCAATAGGACCAGCCTTTTCTATCACCAATCTGGTGCCAGCTGGCGCCATCTTTAGCAATCCGTCCCCCCCCCTTTGTCAACAATTTACCGAGAGTTAAGGGGCGGCCGCCTTCGGGTGGAGCTGCCGAGGTGCGTTCATCACACAGGCAGTGATGGGCAAATCTCCATCCTTGCGAAACGCCTCGGGTAATTGTTAAAGACAATTATTCGGTGTCAGCTAACCCCTAGTCAAATTTTAAAAATTACCATCAAGCTGACACTGCTCCTAACCGGTGTAAGACCAACTAGAGTGGGGCGTACAGAAAAAAAAATTGTTGCAGCCCACTCTTTACTCGAACCGCACTACTACAACAACTTTCCCAAATGTGCCTTGTAAAAATGAAAGTCGATACAAGAACAGAAAGCGAAGTAAACTGAAATGTTGCTATTACTAATTATGGAGAAATGGCTTAAAACAATTAGATGTATTAAAACTTATGGCTTATAACTACGGAGCCCGACAGCGCGTAATGCGCGTATGCCAGTAAAGATCATTTGTAACAGTGCCCCCCCTTGCAGTTAGCATGACTAAACCACACACGCAAGCTTTTAGCTCCTAAAATATTATTTCTCACGGTAGCAAACATACTGGAAAGCTTTCAAAACCAGAGTGTCAACTTAAGTCCATGCTAATTGCTTTGTTTGAACCGCCTCTACAAGTAGTTTACGATGCTAAAGGGAAAACACTTTGTACAAAGACAATTATTTGGAAGCCTTTAAACGGACTTGAATAAATGAATGGAAACACAAAAACCACTAAATCTGACCAATGTCAAAGGTTCAGTTTCTTTATCCCTACTGAATCGGATCGATAAACAAATCGTATAAACGACCTTTTTTAACTGGGGGCGGAACGAATCGGCTCGATGTTTTGGGGCCGTCAAACTAGCTAATTAAATCTCCAAAATATAAAAACTTACAGTTTTCAATTGCTGTCAAATTGTAAAAGCTTATATATCTAAACGAAGACTGTTGTTTTATTGTTTTCGATTTTTAACAGTCGAGCCACAGTAGTATACGTTAGCACAAATGGGACCTGTCGGTACAGGTATTTTGGCTTCATTCTGGCTTTGACGAATAGGGTCATTAATCATACAGGTAACGTCATTAATCATGGTCGCAGATGTTCTCAAGATCATTGTTGGCCAATTTTTCCCCTTAGCTTTTAGCATGAGCTTATAACATTGTATTAAAATTTGTAACAGTGCTATTGAATTACTTTACTTTACCTATTGCCTAAGTATTTATCTAGTTAGGTTTCCTGCCTAATTAGTGTTTTAATTATATGCCTAATTAAGTACATAAACTAATTAAGTAACATTTTCAAACTCTTTTCAAGCTTTTTATTTTCTTGACTGTTTGCCAATGATGGTTCTTACCTGTCTGGCTCAGGGTTGTAAAGACCAAAAAATATTCTTTTAAATTTTCTCTCTATCTTTTATTCCTACCAAAATTTCCGAAATTCCTATTCTTGTCTTCCATCTGGGCCTTTGCACTAACCTTGAAATTTCTATATGTAATAGCAAGAGTACATAATACATAAGAGTGTGACAAGCGTCACACTCTATGTTGTTAGCAGCTGAGCCATGCTCTGCACGCTAACGGCCCACCCCCCCCCGCAATTGCGTACCTAGTGCACCCCCCCCGAAAATTATACCTAGTACGAAATTGCTTATGCTCACTTTTTCCAACAGTAAGGAACCCCCCCCCCCGCAAATGTGACCTATCATTCGACCCCCCCCGCAAAACAGACCTATCATTTTTCAATTGACGAATGATAGGTCACATTTGCGGGGGGGTTCCTTCCTAGTGGAAAAAGTGAGCATACGCAATTGCGTACGAGGTACGCATTTGCGGAGGTCCACTAGATCCGCAATTGCGGGGGGGGGTGGGCCGTTAGCGTGCAGAGCATGGCTCAGCTGCTAACAACATAGAGTGTGACGCTTGTCACACTCTTATGTATTATGTACTCTTGGTAATAGGAAATTACACTTAGAAAATATTAGAAAGCTATTACATGTATACTTTAGAACAAAATCTCCCACTGTCAAAAGTCTTTCTCCATATTAGCTGCCTGCTAGCGTTATCATATCTTTAGCATTGAGGACTCAAAGCTGTCAAAAGTCTTTCTCCATGCTAGCAGCCTGCTAGTGTTATCATATCTTTAGCATACTGAGGACTCAAAGCTGTCAAAAGTCTTTCTCCCTGCTAGCAGCCTTCTACTGTTATCATATCTTTAGCATACTGAGGACTCAAACCTGTCTCTCAAAACTTACTTTTATCAATTCGCTTTACACCTGCCACCTAATGAAATTAAAGAAGTAAATAAGGAAAGGGGTAGTAATAATAAAGTGAGAATTTGTGACAGTCATTGCATAAGATTATTAATACTTATCACACCAATCTCTTAACACCCTGTCACCCTGTCTCTTAACAGGGCAAATGCCAAATAGTCTTCTGGTGTTTCCATTGACTGCTGCATGCTCCATGCTAACAGCAGTGTTTCTCCACAGACTCGATCGTAGCCGTCTTGCTAGTTCTTTCCGTCTTTTTGGATTCGCGGCAGCACGTTTCTGTTGCGACAGAGACTGTTTCCTCGCTCAAAGGAAACGAGCGTGGTGTCGGGCCTCGTAGTCCTACAAGGAGACAATCTTGGTGTCTACGTAAAGAGCAAATACGTACTTCGGTCAACTAATTTTGTTTAGTAGGTGACTAATTAGTTAGTAATGATTTATTAAATTTAACTATGAAAATTGGCTGAAAATGCCTCTTTATAATTTTATGTCTGCAATTACGTAAGACTGTTGACAGATATTGGGTTAATTATGGTGCCTGTGTAATGGTAATAATGAACTAACTTCGGTCACCTGTTGGTAGTTATAGGTTAACTATTTAGTTAATAATAATTAATTAAAGGTGACTCGAAAAATCTGAAAATTTGTGCAATGAATATGACAACAATTGCGTGAAATTGGGAACAGGCTAAAGGTACCTGCTTAAAGAAAAAAGTACGCAACAATTGTTCAATAAGTAATGAACAAGGGTATACAAAATTGATGAATGTGTACAGCGGATTTTATGAAACCTAGCGCAAGAATGCTCCAAAGTTGGCACATGTATTGTGAGTTTGGCAGGATTATAAACTTTTACTGACTTTCTTGAATCATTACAAAATCATCAGCAATACTGCATTCCGTTGTAACCGGTAAGATTTCGTCGTAAGTCGTAGCAACCATGGGAGTATAGCGCCATTGGGTTTTCGAGGTCATCCTGAACATTTTGTTTCCAAGTTTGTCGTTATCGTCCTCGGCGTGCACGCCATGAGTTGGCCGTCGTAGAAAAGAAGCATCGATTTGGAAGGCGTCTGATGTCCATTCGAGCTACATGCCCCAGCCATCGCAGCCTGTGCTTCCGCAGGCGTGTTTCCATAGAGGTCCTGTTCCCTGCTCGAGATGTGAGCGCTACGTTTACTTATACGGTCTGCTTGGCTGACACCAAGAATGCGGCGTAGGCAGCTATTTTCAAATACTTCCAGCTTCAGTATGTCTGCACTAGAGATGAGGATTTTGGCTCGCGGCTCGGCTCGCGAGCCGAGCCGAGCCGGCAGCAATTTCTCCCGAGCCCAGCCGAGCTGAGCCGGAGAACTGAAGCTCCGAGCCGAGCCGAGCCGAGCCGACCCCAACAAAAAATAGTAATTCGACCAAATTTCCCTGCTATATTGTCGAAATTTAATGCCAATAATTGCCAATAATTTCAGTGAAGACTAATAATAATTGCCAATAATTTTCTTTAGGTTTCTCGATACCTTCCAAACAAATGTTAATCTTAATATTAGGCTGTTCTTGACGCCAACTTGTGTATGGTATTGATATACTTTTAGTAAGAAAAACTTTTGACTTACTTCATTTTTTCGTCTCAGTTTTGGTTTCATAAAAATCCTACCTGTAAATTCCGTTATTCCGTGTTTCTGGGTATTTGTAGTATTTTTATTTTATCGGATAGCGAAAAAGTTGTAACTGCTGTATATAACATGATCTTGAGAGGCTAAAGATAAATCTTAACTTGTAATCATAACTGGTTACGACTTCGTTAATAAATTTGACCAACAAGGGACAAAATAAAAAATTCCATGGAATATGGCGAATTTGAAATTTCAAGCTTGGCGAGCCGAGCCGAGCAGAGCCGACCCACTTTCAAAATTTTTCCGAGCCGAGCCGAGCCGAGCCGAGCCGGGTATGACCGCGAGCCGAGCCGAGCCGAGCCGGGTATGACCGCGAGCCGAGCCGAGCCGAGCCGACCTCACTTTCTCGCGAGCCGAGCCGAGCCGAGCCGGAAAAGTACGGCTCGTCCTCATCTCTAGTCTGCACGGCGCACAGGTGTTGTTTCTAGACGGTAGAGTAAAATGGACATTACCATGCTGTCAAAGATTCGAAGCTTGGTTCGCACAGATATCTCACGACGGCGCCAGAGACAAGCAGAAAGCTGATTGAATACGTTCAAGGCTTTTCCTATTCTGCAGTCAATTTCAGCGGCTGCGGAACCATCTGCAGAGACCTGACTACCAAGGTAGGAGAAGGTGTCCACTTTGTCGATGACATCATTATCCACGCGGAGATCTCGTACATGGGTTGCGGTGGATATGCACTTGCATTTTGCTGCGTCCAGCTTTAGCCCAATCGGCGCGCTATGCTGCACAACGCTGTTGATAAAATCTTTCATATCGTCCTCGTTTTCACCTAGGATGGCAATATCGTCTGCATATTCCAGATCAGCAATTAGTTCGTTCTCACTGATCGTGATGCCGATATCCGGTTGCATACTTTTTGACATGAATCTGCCCACTGCGGAACAACAATGGAGACAAAATATCACCTTGTCTGACCCAGTACTGACGGCAAACGGTTCGCTCAGTTCTCCGTACACACGAACTCTTGTAGTAGAGTTGTTTTACATGTTTCTTATTAGATTAATGTACATAAACGGAATGCCACAGGCATCCAAGAGCTTCCACATGACATATTCCGCGGTAGCTTTTGCATGCGCGCCTGTTGCCTTACTTGAACACCGGGACAAGAATAGCTTCTTGCCATTTCTTGGGTGGTTGCTGGTTCTGCCAGATGGATTGGAAAAGCTCCGCTAATTTTGGAGTTATAACGTGAGCTGCCGCATTGTAGAGTTCAGCCAGTAGACCGTCGGAGCCGGCTGCTTTTCCCTGTTTCAACGACTTGATGGCTTTGCGAATTTCTTCTTGTGATGGGTGGTGTCTCGTGATGTGATCAGATTCCAGAGCAGCGTTTGCTACTGCGTCTAGCTCGGCATCCACCGTGGGTGGAATGGGGCGATTTAATAATGGTGAGTAATAGCTGGCCCACTGTTTCAGCCTTGCTGCCTTTGATCTGATGGGAGAGATGACAAGTATGGACTCGCTAACCGTGTTTTTGCGACCAGTAGCGTCTCTTAACAGGGCAAATAGTCTTCTGGTGTTTCCATTGACTGCTGCATGCTCCATGCTAACAGCAGTGTTTCTCCACAGACTCGATCGTAGCCGTCTTGCTAGTTCTTTCCGTCTTTTTGGATTCGCGGCAGTACGTTTCTGTTGCGACAGAGACTGTTTCCTCGCTCAAAGGAAACGAGCGTGGTGTCGGGCCTCGTAGTCCTACAAACTTCCTCCGCCGTTTCCTTCAACGCAGTTTCTATGCCTTCCCAGGCCTCGTCAGGATTGTCTGTCTGGGACAAGATGCTGAATCGGTTAGCTATTTTGACAGAGAATCGGTTGTTTACCTCCGGGTCGTTCAGTCGATCAATATTTAGCTTATTCTGACATTTATGGCTTTGATGAGAGGCCCTCAGGCGAAGCCTAAAGGTGCGTTCATAGTTCCAGACGCAACCAGACGCGCGTAGACGCGCCGACGCGCGTACGAAACGCTACAATTATTTTTAAGCGGTTAAAACGGCATGTTACAAGCAGAGGCGTCGACGTCTCTCTGCGTTCGCGACTATGAATGCATCTTTAGTTGTCCCAAAACAAGCTCGTGGTCCCCGGGCAAGCTGGTACCCCTGCGAACTCTCACGTCCTTGACAGATGATGCCCATCGCTTCCGTACCAGGATATAATTGAGTTTCCAGCATTGCTGTACCACGTGAGCCGGTGACTGAGTTTATGCTGAAAAACGTGTTCATCAGCTTCAGTTGGTTGGTAGTTGGCAGAGAAGCTGGCAAGCCGCAGTACATTGTCGTTCACCGCTCCACTTCCAAAACAGCCCATGGTGTGCTCCCATCCAGTTATGTCAGTGCCGACTTCCGCATTGAAGTACCCACAGATATTAAGTACATCGGATCTGGGGCAGTTCTGGACTGTACTTTCAAGGAGATAGAAGTGGTTCTGTGAAAACATTGGCGGCCGACCGTGCGCAGTGGAAAGAGATCATATCAGATTGCTTAGCTAACCGGAGGCCACCTATGTCATCGTGGCGAAGATGATGATGATCAAGTACAAGTACAAGTAGTACATGATATGAAATGAAGGACATTGGGCCGAGGGACGTTTTTTGGGATTTGGCTCAGCATGTCTTAACGTTCGAGAAAATCGACATGCATAGGTGTGGCTGGCGAAAAAAGTGGTGGTGGGGGTTTCAAAAATAGGGCGGGGGGTAGGGCAAAAAAGGGGGTGGGGGGCACAGTTGGACCAGGGGGGGGAAGGGGGGGGGAAATTTCCCCCAGTCGGCGAAGTCCTCCACAAGGGGTCGCGAAATTGCTCCCACAAGGGGTAAGAAAATTGGCCACAAGGGGTAAGAAAATTGCCCGAAAAATAGGTTTTACGACTAAAATTTCCAAAAATGTTCCGGCTTCGCGGGAATTTTTCACTTAAATTCACTATTTTTGCGAAAAAAACGTCCGAAAAACGCGTTTTTGCTAAAAAAACAGCTGTTTTTTTTAAAAAATGGCAAAAATCGCTTAAAAATCGTCTTAAAAACTACCCCTAAGAAAAAACACTCTCGCAAGGGGTACCCAAATTTGCTTCCACAAGGGTCAGTGAAATTTGGCCTCCCGTTCAGGTCTGGTGGGGGGTCGAAAAAAAGTCGATTTTGGGGGGGAGGGGTAAGAAAAATTTTTGAGGGGGGGTCGTCGACAAATCGGTTTTTCGTTTTTTGTTTTCTCAATTTTTAGCAAATTTTTTAAATTTGCAAAAATTCAGGTAGGGGGTTTGAAAATTTTTTGGGGGGGGGTTCGGCCGACAGCCGATTTGGGGGAGGGGTAGAAAAAATTTTTGGGGGGAAGGGTTGGCGAGCTCTCTATTTGGGGGAGGCGTCCCCCCACGCCCCCCTAACACACCTATATGACAAAACCAAATGCACGGTAACACGAAATTTCGCAACTTCGCGTTGAGTTTACTTGTTACTCGAATTGTTTTTACCCAAACCACCAAGAAAAACGGCCCTCTGCAGAAGTGTGAATTTTCACTCTGCCCAAAATCTCTGGAATCCCTCAAGTAGGTTTTAAAAATTGATGTTTAAAACAAAATATATAATCGCAGTTTTGCCAAAATGGTTTTTCGGCCATATCTCTAGCTTAAACCAACGAACGTCAGAAAATAACCAAAAGTGGCGGATCCTGGGGGACAGTGGCGGATCCAGGGGAGGGGCCCGGGGGCCCAGGGCCCCCCTTTGCGATTTGGGCCCCCTCCTTTGACATTCCGGGCCCCCCCTAAAAAATTTTTCAGCTGTTTATATGCATATTTTGAGTGACAATTAAGCATAATTTTAATAAATTTCACAAATTTTTAAAAAATTTCGCCTGCAGCGCACTTATAAATACTTCTCTGCTGCTTTATTACGTACGTAGTTCTGTGACAAAACTTCTGTCTCTTAAAGTGTCTTCTATTTTGTTTCCTTTCCTGTTTTGTAAGTTGTATACAAATTGTACTCAACGCCTTCAGTGTATTTAATGATTATATGTAAAGAAAAGGCTATTTGGGGGTCGTTTTTCTCAACTTTCTTTACAAAGTTAACCACTGATCTCTGTGGATCAGTTTTAGGCACTGGTTTTAGTCTGACCGTCTTCGAATCCCACGTTCACATACACAGGGTCATCAAAATTTATCATTTAATATGCGTTTAGATTAAGACTGAAGTTACTAATCTACTCGGTAGTCTGTGTTAAAGTAATACCTAATTAAATCTAAACTCGCTCGCGCTGACGCAGGTTAGGCCCAGTAAGCATTAAACTAAATTAAATTATTATTTTAATTGGACAAGTATACAAATAATTACGTACAGAGTATGATTATCTACAGTTTAAAATGCGTAGGTAACAGTCACCACAGTGATCACAATACTCAAATTAATTGGTTAACATCAAGATACAAGTACAGCAAGGATAATAACAACAGCAACCGATACACATGAGAAAGGTTTCAGACTATTTTGGGTCAATACTCAACTTTTAGCCAACTCTTTAAAAACCCCAATGTTTTTGTTGATATATTCCTTTTCAACATCTTCTCCCAGAAGTAGAAACCAAATCAAATACAGTTCATCACACAACTTCAATCGCCCACCGAAGACTGGAGACGACATCTTACAATCAAATCAACTATTTCCAGAAACCCAATATACCCACTTAAAGAATCATTCGCAGACCTTGCTAATTCAGTTCAAAACAGTCAAATTCAAAAGATACGAAATTGTACACAAGCACAGTTAATTCAGTTCAAAACACAGTCAGAATAGTTAGCAAAACCACAATTACCACAACCGATGAATATTATAACCATATTAATTAATCAGCCAACTCAAAATCAACTACCAATCATTATCATTCCAGCCTGAACCTAACATTTCAAATTTTCTATCCTCCACATATATACCGGCTTCAATACGAGCATTTACAAATTATATTTTGCTTCGTATAATGGGCAATGCAAGATTGATAATTGGCAGCTTCTGAAAGTGCTCTAAGAATAAATCGTGGAAGTGAAAAATTCTCAAAAGCATCCAATTCCCGTTTTGCTTTTCCACTGATCGATTATATAACTCAATAACGCATCTCATCATAACTAATCCTTTTAAACATTTGAATTGCTGAATTTTCCACGATTTGAAAAAATTCTTCAACTTCTATGGGGCCCCCGTTTTGCACATTGTCTGTGTTGCCCTTGTAACTTGTATTCTTTATTGCCTGCCACCATTCCTTGTATATATATACTATTTTACTGCAAGTTTTTCATTTCGTATTAGTTACTATATATACGTATACATCTCCATTATATTGATTTAATCTTTTCAAAAGTTTGCATGACGGATGTTTTTTCAATTTCAAAAAATTCTTCAACTTCTGAGGGGCTCTGCGGTCTGCCCCCCACACCCCCCGTGTGCTTGTTCTGTCAATTTCCAGTCTTTGCTTCGCTCACGGGATATAGTTGTTTTCCAATTGGCAGGCAAGTGGACTAATCTTTCCATGCACAATAAAAATTATTTTTCTATTAAAAATATTTTGTTCCTGGAAAAAGAAAATTTTTACCTCCCCCCCCCCCCCGGAAAAAATTTGGTCCCCCCCTCCGAAAAAATCTTTAAGCGGGCCCCCTCTTTTTCAAAATCTTGGATCCGCCACTGCTGGGGGGAGGGAGGGGACCGGCATAGTTTCCTTAGGGGGGGGGGTGGTTTGGGGCATAGGTGTACCTGGGGGTGGGGGGTGGGGGGGGAACCCCTTCCCCAAATGGAAAAGTGCCGACCCCACCTCGAAATTTTGGAGACAGACCCCACCCCCAAATGGCCAAATCCCAAACCCCACCTACCCAAATTTGCAAGACCCCTCCCTCGAAATTTTGAAAATTTAGCATCAAAATTAGTAAAAATTCGAAAGTTTTTGAAAAATTCCAAATTTTTGCAAAAAATCCAAGTTTTTTCGAATAATTGAGCAAAAATGAAAAAATATTTTTGATTTTTAGTTGTAAACTTAGGTGTACCTTGAGAAAACGTTGGGAGAGAGAGTAGCCGAAATTAGGGTGGGTGGGGTCAGCCGTTTTGAGGTGGGGTGGGGTCCGGAAAAAATCGAATTTGGGGGGTAAATAATTTTTTGGTCAAAATTCAGAAAAAAATTCGCAAATTTGCTAAAAAAGTGTTATTTCCAACTAAAAATCAACAACATTTCATCATGATTGCTCATTTGTTCGAAAAAACTTGGATTTTTTGCAAAACTTTCGAATTTTTTGCAAAAATTTCGAATTTTTACTAATTTTGAGGCTCAAAAAATTTTCAAAATTTCGAGGGTGGGGTCTGGCAAATTTGGGTGGGTGGGGTCTGGGATTTGGGCATCTGGGGGTGGGGTCTGCCTCCAAAATTTCAAGGGTGGGGTCGGCACTTTTCCAACCCTACCCCCATAGATCAGGTGTGTGAGGGGTTACCCCCCCCCAAATGGAGGGGTCCCCCCCCCCCCCCCCAAAAATATACCTACCCCTCCCCCATAACGGTGTGGCTAGCAAAAAATCTGGAATGGGGTTTTCTAGAATGGTGTGGAACCTTCGATTTTTCGATTTCATCCCATTTTTGGCCACTGTTGACCCCACACTCAAAAATCGGCAACCAATTTTCCCACCCCTCTCCCAAGATACAACTGTTTCGCGCACCCCACCCTCCCAAAAATTTTCGACCAAATACCCCCTCCCAGTTTTTTCTGAACCTTATATGGGGGGCCCCCCCCCCCAACTTTTGGCCACCAACCATAGTGTGTCACTGGGACTTTGGTCTGAGGGGGGGGGGCCCTCCCCTGAATTTGCAATTTTAGAAAACAATTGGAAAAGTCTTTCTAATTGTTTTCCAAAAATTTTCTATAAGTTTACTTTGAATATTTTCAAATTGTTTTCTAAACTTTTCCAATTGTTTTCTAATTGATTTCTGTTACTTTTTTTTCCAGAAGACCCACTTTTCTAATTACCCCTGCTTGGCTGATTTCTGGAAAAAGTTTAATTTTTTCTAAATGTCAAAAGTGGACATTTTCTGAAATTCTTTTCTCATTATCTGTATGTTTTCTAATATATTCGGTGTTACGTTCGAATTGAAAAATCGCTACTTTTGCGCTTTTCAGCTCCGCAGTGGTGCCGCAGCCGGCTCAGTGAGTGACTATTTTTAGGTTTTCGCGCAGGTCGATTCGACACTTACAAGCTGGGTCTGATTTCTTTTTATATGCAATTTGTGTATACATAAAAAGCCCCAGCTTGTAAGTATCGAATCTGCGCGACGACCACACACAAAAATAGTCACTTTTCACTGAGCCGACTTTGCGGCACTACTGCGGAGCCTCAGAGCCGCTGTGGCGGAAAAAAGTAGTGATTTTTCAATTCAACAGACAAACACCAGAAGTATATATATTTAGAAAACATACAGATAATAATGAGAAAAGAATAAGAAATGTCCACATTTTTAAGGAAAACATTTAGAAAAAAATTAAGAAACTTTTTTGAAATCAGCCAGAAAAATTTCCAGAAAACAATTAGAAAGTGGGTCAACCGTTAGAAAAAAAGTAACAGAAATCAATTAGAAAACAATTGCAAAAGTTTAGAAAACAATTTGAAAATATTCAGTAAACTTATAGAAAATTTTTGGAAAACAATTAGAAAAACTTTTACAATTGTTTTCTAAAATTGGGCTTCGTGTGCCCTTTTTAGACCCCCACGACCCCCCCCCAAACCTCCCCCAAAAATTTTTTTCTATTTTTATGCCAAAAATCGCATTTTCAGCCATTGCTAATACCGAAAAACATGAAATCATTAAGTAATTTTAACATTAGACAGTGTTTTTAAACTCGAAAACTTGATTGCCAACATGTTTCTGAGTCCAAAATAAGGTCAATATTGAGTCTAGAAGTCCATAAAACCGTTATAAACGTGTATTTCTCGCGATAATAAACACGTTAAGCCAAAACTTTGGACTTTTTAAAAATTTTCCCAAATTTACCCTAAAAATGCTGCATTTTTGGCCCAATTTTCGCGCCTTCGGCGGCGACTTCTGTCCCCCCCCCCCCAGGTTTTCTGGGGTGTTTGAAAAATGGTTGGAGAATTCCAACCCCCCCCAAGGAAGTGGGGGGGGGGGTTGGGGGCGTACACCTACGCATTCAGCTCACCATAGGTGTACCACCTGTTTGGGTTTGGGGGGGGGGGAGTAGAAGGTCCAAATTTGGCTCGGGGGACCCCACCCAAATCCGAAATTTGGGGGGGGAGACCCCCCTAAACTGTACCCAAGTTTTTTTAGCTAAAACTGCTCCTTTTTCGATGTACAGTACATTAAACATACTCAAAAGCTTCTGTCAATAGTTTTCGAATGCGAAAATAGGGCTTTAACATTGACAAATTTGTACTAAAATATGCCTAAACTAGCCCAGATTGTGGTTTATAATTGCGTATATTACTTTTTAATTGCTATAAATAACCATATTTAGCTGTTTATATGTGATTTATAGCCTATTTTTCTTATTTTTTTCAAAAATTTTCAGAAGCTGCAAAAAAAATTTTCAAAAATATTGCATTTTTTACTTGGTTTGGACCCAATTGTAGGAGGGGGGGAGGAGGTTTGAGCTCGGCTTGGGGGGGGGGGGAGTAGTTGAGGTCGGGTAAGGGGGGAGGGGGGTCTGGCCTCTCCGTGGGGGGGGTCTCACAGGGGGTAAACTGTAGCCTGGTACACCTGTGGTAGCCCCCCCAAGCCTTTTTTCAACCCTCCCCCAAAACTTTTTGGGGGGATGTCCCCCCCCCCAACCGGGGGGGGGGGGGGGGGTAGTCGCGCCGAAGGCGCGAAAAATGGCCAAAAATTGGATATTTTTTGGGTAAATTTTGAAAAAATTTTCAAAAATGTCCAAATTTTTGGCTTAAACAGTTTATTATTATGAGAAATACACGTTTTTAACTGTATTATGGATCTTATGACTCAATATTGACCTTATTTTGGACTTGGAAACATGTTGGCAATCAAGTTTTTGAGTTTAAAACCACTGTCTAATGTTAAAATTACCTTATGGTTAGATGTTTTTTATCATTAGAAACGGCTGAAAATGCGATTTTTGGCATAAGAAATGAAAAATTGATTTGGGGGAGGGTTGGGGGGGGGTCTCCAGAGGGCCCCCCCAGAAAAGGTTGGGGGGGGGGGGGGAGCCTCCCCCACCCCAAATCTCCGTTACACCTATGCCCGAGCCCCCCCAACGATTTTTGCCCCAAAGAGTTAGCTAAGTTTGGTCGAAAAATGGTCATTTTTTGAAAAATTTTTCTAAAATGTTGGCCTAAAATTGCTTTAAACGGGTGCAAAAACGCTTAAAACGTTAAGAACAAGCCTTATTTTGATGAAAAAAGGGCTAAATTACAGAAAATTTTGCATTTTTGGCCATTTTTCGAAATTTCTGAGGTCCGAATTCTGGGGGGGGGGGGGGTGGGGGGTCCCCAGGGTTTTTTTTGGTCGCCGAACTTTAGGCCAAATGGCCTCAACGACTGAAATTTTTTAGGCCATCAGCCAAAAAATTTAGGCCATCCAAATTTTGTTAATTTTTAGGTTGTGCGTTATTGTACGCATTGTTAAAATTACAGCTATCATGTGTTCACGCGTTATATATTCAAAAATCGCTGTTTAACAACAAAAATCGCCATCGTCACTGTTTAACACACTAGAAAAACTACTGTTTTACCTTAAAATGGCAAAAACAGAACTTTGTTAGCATAGAAATAATAGTGCACGACAGTATTACGTACGTCATGAATTAATGAATTTTTATTGAAAATTAAAACAGGTAGGAGCATATATACGAGTATGAACCAAAGAAAGAAAAAATTAAACTAATAGAAATAAAGTTAAACTAACATACTAAAATAGCATTTCTTCGATGAAATCTTTCTAATAGTAAATGAAATTATAACTTGAATGTGTATTTATGAGTGCAAATAGACGATGTAACTAGCTGGTCGCTGGCGCAGCCCAGAAATACAAGGGAAAATGTATAAATTCTGCGCCGAAGGCGCGAAAAATTTTTTAGAAAATTGTTGTTTTTACTTAAAAATCAATAAAATTTAACTGGGTTTTCGTCGAAAAATTTAGGCCAACTGGCCTCAACGGCCAAAATTCTTTAGGCCATCGACTCATAAATTTAGGCCATGGCCTAAGCTATGGCCTAAAAAACCTTGGTAACAGCTGGGGGCAGTTTCATAAAACAGGTTTCCTACTCGACTCGACAACTAGACTCTGCTAGTTGTTGAGTCGAGTCGCTAATGTGTTTCATAAAAATTGTGCGGTCGAGTTCGTACTCGCACTGGATTTGCGAGTCTAGTTGATGGTCGAGTGCGAGTCGATATAGTTGCTGCCTGCGAGTACCTGTTTCATAAAACTCTAGCTGCTGCTGCCAAACTCGCAACTAGCAGCCTTCTAGTTCTCTAGTCAATTTTGACTAGAGAACTCCCAGAAAAAATAGAATAACTTTTGCAGAATTAAAGTGCTTATATTCCAATTTTTATGGCATGAAGAATGATCTGTTCTTGACTTCATGTTTAAATTTTAAATATTTTGCTTCGCGGAAGGAAAAGATAGGATTTTTTAAGAATTATCCCCTTTTCACGCAAGCCCTGAACTAGCAGATTTATTGCTTGCACTAGCAGTGCTAGTACTGCTAGCCGCAGCAGAATCTTAGCTAATTTGGTCGAGTTCTCAAAAAGTTTTACGAAACACTCATACTCGCATCTCGCACTAGCATTGCGGGGTACCCCCCATCACATTTCGGAGGTCGGCCAAGATTTACCCCCCAGACCCAAGGTTCCAGGGAAACCATGGGGACCGGGGGCCATAGTTTCACCAGGGGAGGGGGTTGGGGGGGTACCATAGGTGTAATTGGGGGGGTTGGGGGGGTGCCATAGGTGTAATTGGGGGGGTACACCTCCCCAGCCTTTTTTCCACACCCCCCCCAGAAATTTTTGGGGGCCGCTGGCCCCCCCCCCCAACTGGGGGGGGGGGGGTAGTCGTAGTCGCGCCGACGGCGCGAAAATTGGCCAAAATTTGGCCATTTTTAGGGTAGATTTTGCAAAAATTTTCAAAAAAGTCCAAATTTTTGGCTTAACGTGTTTATTATCGCGAGAAATACACCTTTATAACGGTTTTATGGACTTCTAAACTCAATATTCTTATTCTGGACTCAGAAACATGTTGGCAATCAAGTTTTCGAGTTTAAAACACTGTCTAATGTCAAAATTACTTAATGCTTTCATGTTTTTCGGCGTTAGCAATGGCTGAAAATGCAATTTTTGGCATAAAAATTGAAAAATTTTTTGGGGGAGGTTTGGGGGGGTCTAAAAAGGAGGCCCCCCCAAAATTTCGGGAAAGGCGGCCCCCCACCCCAAATCCCCGTTACACCTATGGGGGGTACTCCCCCCAAAATTCTCAACCTAATTGACCCTTCCCCCAGATTTTGGGGGGGGGGTTCGGAGGGGTATATACTCCCCATCACATTTCGGGGGTCGACCACCAAATTTCCGAAGTTTACCCCCCCCAACCAAAATTTCCGGTGAAATGCGATTTGGGCCCCCAACCTTAGAAAAATTTTTCAGCTGTTTGGGACTTTGAAATTTTTTTAATATTTTGGTCCGTCCAAGTGCCGAAATTTGGCAAGTTGGCAAATTTGGCCTGGCCACTCTGAACTACTGGAAGACCTAGACCAAAGCGGATTGATTGTGTGTATGTGTAGGGCATAGGTGTGGCTGGCGAAAAAGTGGGGGTGGGGGTTCAGAAAAAGTAGGGAGGGGGTTTGGCGAAAAAAGTCGGTTTGGGGGGAGGGGTAAGAAACATTTTCGAGGGGGGGGCAAAAATCGGTTTTTCGTTAAAAATTGAAAAATTTTCTCAATTTACAGCTATTTTTAACGATTTTTAGCTTAATTAAGCGAATTCTAGCAATTTTTCGCTAATTTTTGGAATTTCTTGGAAAAATTTCAAATTGTTAGCTAAACATTTTCAAAAAATTTTCAAAACTTAGGTAGGGCTTTGAAAATGTTTAGGGGGAGGGGTCTGAAAAAAATCGATTTGGGGGGAGGGGTAGGAAAAAATTTTTAGGGGGGGGGGTCGGCGACCCTCTCTATTTGGGGGGGGGGTCCCACCCCCCACCCCCCCCCCCCTAACACACCTAGGGCATCTGTTGCGCTTCATGATGATTAGCTAGCCTCCAGCCTGGCCGTCAGCGAAAGCTGAAGTCGCAGCCCAATTGGAGATCCACAGCTCAGGAAATGGTCAATGCTACAGATCTTCAGGGCTGTGAACGTGAGCCCACCGTCATCCTTCCGGTGGCTGCCCCGTGGAACCTCAAGGCAACCGTCACTCCAAACACATCGCTGACTCAAGAAGAAGAAGAAGAAAGATTTACCCCGAAGAAATTCAACAAGGACGGTACATCGATTTACTCAAGTATAAGCTTAATCATCCATAACACAATACACGTGCAACATACTAAAGACAGTTACAAACTGAGACATCAGACGCCACGCAACATACTTTGTCTTCCTCCATCTACCATTTATATATATATAATGAGATGGCGCAAAAGTAAGTGCCTGCTTTCAAATAAAAGCTCTTTAAAGGTCTTTATATCTTTAGCAAAGACAAAAGACAAATCCTGCAGCAAGTCGCTACAGGCTGATGTCAACACAACAAGCAGCTAGCTAAGCAAACTCTGGACAGCTTAGCTCAAGTTGACATCCCTGTGGACCCACGGATCGGCAGCTGCCGGTACAATGAAAGGTGGAAGCGGAGTAGTCATCGATGATAGCCGGAGCGGGCGGCGGAATCACCTGGCATTCCCAGCTGGGAAGCTCTGCTCCTGCTATATATAGAGCTGAGCTAAATGCTACACTCCAAGGGCACCTATGGCTAAGGCGTAATCATAAGCTAAATGATTGCTCCTCAATCAGGATACTCACGGGTTCGATATCCTCTGTTGAACGGCTGCGGGCCGGTCCTTCGGGCCCCATGTTCATAGGTGTACCTGGGGGGGTGGGGGGTGGGGGGGACCCCTCCCCCCAAATGGAAAAGTGCCGACCCCACCCTCGAAATTTTGGAGGCAGACCCCACCCCCAAATGGCCAAATCCCAGACCCCACCCACCCAAATTTTCCAGACCCCACCCTCAAAATTTTGCCTCAAAATTAGTAAAAATTCGAAATTTTTTGCAAAAATTCGAATTTTTTTGCCAAATATCCAAGTTTTTCGACTAAATGAGCTAAAACGAAGACTGATATTGTTGATTTTTAGTTGGAAATAACGTTTTTTCAGCGAATTCGCGAAATTTTTCTAAATTTTTGACCGAAAAATTTTTACCCCCCCCCAAATTAGATTTTTCCGGACCCCCACCCCACCTCAAACCGGCTGACCCCACCCACCCTAATTTCGGCTACCCCCTCCCCCAACGACTTCTCAAGATACACCTATGCCCATGTCTGACTTGGAATGGCAAATTTGGAGCCAGCTGGACCTGCTGTCCAGGTGGAACATCAATGTGGAGGCAACCTGGATCCCCAGTCACTGCGAAATCTATGGAAATGAAAGGGCGGACCGGGCGAAGAACGGCAGTAAAATGGGCCAAGAACATGTCAAAATTGACATGCCTACAGCTACTGCCGTACTGAAAAGGAAAGCAACAGAATCCTGGCACAGCCAAATTAGCCATGCCCGGACTAAATCCATCTTTGGTAGCCTTGGACCGGTCCCACCTCGAAATGAAACCGGCTTGTCCAAGGCTGAACGGACTCTCTTATCCCAACTGCGGACTATAGCAATGTTCACAAAAAGAATCAAAAATCGAATTTTTGCCGGCAATTTCGCAAATGAAGTCCGATCGAAAAAATTTTGGTACGTATGGAACAGTAGTGACCCCCCTCTACAAATTACTGCAAATTTACTGCAAATTTCATGCCGGTAGCCCTTGTGTAGCGTGAGTAATAAAAAAATTTTGTGATTTTTGTGAACGAATTCACAAAAAAATCACTTGTTCACAAAACAAAATCACCACCGGATCTGATATCAGGATATAGCTAGGAAATTTTTCTTTTCATGCATAAATAGAGCATAGTCCATAGTGTTATTATATATGTAGAAAAATTTGGACCCCCAAGTTTTTTTGCACATGCTGAACTTCGATTTTTGGTTCTCGGCAACCGGGTCCAAAGTGGGTACGTACCCAGGCCAATATGATTGACCTTTATTATTGATACCAGGAAGCTAGGAATCCACTTATTTTGTGTTCTATTGCTCTGGTAAGCACAGATCAAACAATTTGGCGGAGTAATTTCGTAGGTGGAATGGTCACGTGACTTGGCCTAGGGTCACATGACTCACCAAAAATTTTATTTCAAGGTCCTAGAAGCCTAAAAACTCGCCTATATAGGTTTTTCGGTGCGTAGAATTCAAATTTGGCATTTAGTTTTTAGGTAGCTTTTGCCCAGATGGGTGATCCTGACCACCTATATATATAGGGGTCAGGATCACCTGGAGGGTCCGGGCCGGGTCCATCGGCCGGACCGACTGCCAGAAGTGGGTTGAGGTACCTAAAACATGCGCTATATAGGTTTTTTCGGGCCGCTGAGCTCGAATGTGGCATTAGTTTTGCCCTAGCCGTTGCCCCAGAGGCATTTTACACAAAGTTGGTAGTGATTTTTCTTTTGTGAATTTGTTCACAAAAAATCACCCGCCGGTGGCGAAGCCAGAGGACATGGCAGGGAATCCAATATATATATATATGGTTGGATAGCTTAGAGTTAGGACATGTCACATGCATAATATGGAGTAGCTGCGCAAAGTCCATAGGGAGTACCAGCAAAAATTTCAATTTTGGTCCGGAGTTGTCCGAGGGTCCGATTTTGGGTGGGTCGACTATTTTGGGCACCCTAGTCGGAGGAGTTGGACCTCGGCAGCCAAACTTACATATGTTAGGGTTGGGACTTGTGGCTATTACCATGCAAAAAATTTCTGGCTGCGGCGTGTTGTTAGCCGTCTAGGTGTATGATTTTTTTGTGAATTTTCGGGGGATTTTTTTGTGAACATTGCTTATATTAAAAGTCTGCTCTTAGCCCAATATCGTCACCAGCTTGATCCGGCCGGATGTCCCTCCCCCGCTTGTCCCGACTGTCCCGACTTGTCCCGACTTGTCCCGACTCCAGAAGAATCCCTGGAGCACCTTCTGATAACCTGCCCACAAAAGGAGTCTGTCCGACGGAGACTCCGTCCTCCCGACCCAAGCCTGACCGTTCTTTGGAATGACCCTACCCGGGTGCTAGGGTTTCTGAGGGGCAGGCGCGCAGCCAGGGGGGCATGCCCCCCCCCGAAATCGGAGGCTAAAGAAAAAATTTTGACACCAAATAGGAATTCGAAAGAATATTTCCAAAAAATTTCGCCTGCGGCGCTAATTTTACGCGAAATATCTTAAAAATACTAGCTTGCACTTGAAATCAGCCTCTACAGAGTTCAGTTTCAGAACTAATTTCAGAAAAATTTTGGCTTGCCCCCTCCGAAATTTTTTCTGGCTACGCTAGTGCTGAGGGGTACTGGGCGCCTTTAGCTCAGCAGTATGGATCACTGCCTGGCCAAAAGAATGATGATGATGATGATGATATATATATATATATATATATATATATATATAGGGGGGCTTGGAACCACCTCCGTGGGAAATCCGATGGACACGGACCCCATCAAATGGAGATCCCCACAGGTGCCCCCTGGCATCCGTTTGGTCAACGGCGCAAATGGGTTCCGAACTCCCGGGAACACGACTGTGTTGGGTTAACACTGAAGCATCTGGAGTCCTCAAATTATGCTACCGAGCGGTTGGGTCCAATCCCCCACATCATTTCCATCCCGGATTCTCCGATGTGTGGACCTGACTATGCAAAGATGTGTGCTGGGCCAGTAGATGCCGAAGTGCCCTCTTGTAGCTTTTCTAAGCTGATGGAGCCCGGAAATGAACAACAACAACAACACACACACACACACACACATATATATATATATAGGCCACAATGCTGTAACCCCTCCGGTACGACCTGGGGGTGGTGACCTGCAGTTGGCGGGAAAAATCCGTTGGCAGGGAAAAACCCACTTTCCAAAATTGAATATTTTTCTAACCATTAGAAAGAATGGTCAAACTAATACATATATACATTTGTTTAATAGAGCGTATAGATGAACTGGTTTGGTTTTACCTGGGTTCGCTCTCTTGTGGGTGTTCCATGGGGTCCTAGGTGTACCACCTGTTTGGGTGGGGGAGTAGAAGGTCCAAATTTGGCTCGGGGACCCCACCAAAATCCGAAATTTGGGGGGAGGACCCTCCCTAAACTGTACCCAAGTTTTTAGCTAAAAATGCTCCTTTTTCGATGTACAGTATTGGCGAAAAGTATGAAATTGTTCAGGAAAATGTTTTTACTATGGCTTTTCGCCAATTCTGTTTGGACTTTACTTCAACTTTGGCGAAAATCACCAATGTTGGCGATATTTCTCCATTTTTTAAAACTTCTCCAACTGGCACTCTTTCCGTGAAATGTACCGTATATACGTATAGCGCGGCGGGAAAAAAACCCAATCCGATATGCGGGAAAAAAACCCATCGCCAGTGTGAGTCACCCATATGAGCTAGATCGGATTTTAATAGCCCATCTTAAAGAGCGTCCAAAACTACCCTAGAGGGTGTATTATTGTAGCTCCCACTGCCCCTCAGCAAATTTTTTGGGACTTTGAAAATTTTGGAATTTTTGGTCCCAACATGGGGGTCAGGCAGGGTCAACTTTGGGTGGTCACCCTGAACTACTGGAAAGACTTAGCCCAAAACGGATTACAGTTTCACAGAGGATATGTCTCGAACTTCACGATGGTGTATGCAATTTGGCTCTAGTGCCTGTGGTGCGACCTGGGGGTGACCTAGACTCGGCGGGAAAAAAAACCCATGTGCGGGAAAAAAAACCCAAATTTCAAAATGAAATTTTTTTCTAACCATTAGCAGCAAAGGAAAAATTCATGCATTTCTTAGCTCAGCAGAGCCTCCTGATTAATTTGGTATAGATTTTACCTAGGTTTGACCTTCCATGTGAGGTCCAGGTGGCCAAAATCTGAGATGGTGCCATTTCAAGCCAAATTTTCAAATTTCGCCAAAGACCGCTAAATTTTTCACTAAAATAGGTCGGGTTTGGCTTTAAATGCAATAAAAACACGTTTTCTATGTGATAGGATGCTTAAACTGCAGAAATTAAGCAAATTTCAAAAATTTCCAAAATTTGCCTATGTTTACGTGTTAAACATACGAAATTTTGAAAGGTCAATTTGACATGATTTTTTGCAAAAATATTGGTATTTTTTGATGCAGATGTACTAAAAATGACCCACTCTTTCGAATGGTATAGTCAAAACCGTTCTGGCATGCTTGCAGCAAAAAATTCGGCTGGGTTTTTTTCCCGCCCATGGGTTTTTTTTCCCGCATTGGGTTTTTTCCCATCGGTTTGGTCGAAAATTTCTCACCAACGGTAAGCGATAGAGAGACGTTTTATGGCTCATTTTGAAGCTCTTCGCAAGGCCTCATGGTAGTTATCGTTAGATTTTCGATTTGTCGCTTAATAAAAAAGTTACAGCCAAAATTCGAAAATTTGGGTTTTTTTTCCCGCCGCGCTATATACTAAACGTAAAAGCTTCTGTCAATAGTTTTCGTATGCAAAAATAAGGGCTTAAAAATTGACAAATTTGTGCTAAAATATGCCTAAATTAACCCAGATTGTGGTTAATACCTTTGAATTGCTATAAATAACCATCTTTAGCAGCTTATAGCTGATTTATAGCCATTTTCTCAAATTTGTTTTCACAAAATTTCAGAAATTGCAAAAATATTTTTTCAATAATTTAGCTTTTTTGCTTGGTTTGGAACCAATTTTAGGAGGGGGGGGTAAGGAGGGTTTGAGCTCGGCTTGGGGGAGTAGTTGAGGTCGGGGAGGGGGTCTCACAGGGGGTAAACTGTAGCCTGGTACACCTATATATATGCAGCTGGTCGAAATCGGACATTTCAAAAAATTTCAATTTTGGCCAGAAATGCTTATTTGTGCCTTAAAACTGTTTTAGTTTGGCTCTGAATATAAGAATAACGCGTTGTCTATAGTATGCTTAAACTGCCGAAAATAAAGAATTTTTAAAAATTTCCTAAATTTACGTGTTTACGTGTTAAACATACAAAATTTTCAACATTCAATTTTTTCTGAAGTTTTTCAAAAATGTTAGTCAAGCGGGAAAAAAACCCACTCGCCAATGCGGGAAAAAAACCCACCCCCAGTGTGGGCTTACCGGTATGAGCTATCTAGGATTTTAATAGCCTATCTTAAAGAGCATCCAAAATAACCCAGGAGGGTGTATTATTGTCGCTCCCGCTGCTTCCCAGCAAATTTTTTGGGACTTTGAAATTTTCGAAAATTTTGGTCCGTCCAAGTGCCGAAATTTGGCAAACTTTGCCTGGCCACCCTGAACTACTGGAAAGACTTAGACCAAAGCGGATTGTATGTATGTGTAGGGCATCTGTTGCGCTTCATGATGATATATGCCACACTGCTCTAACCCCTCTGGTGCGACCTGGGGGTGACCTGGAGTTGGCGGGAAAAAAACCCACATGCGGGAAAAAACCCACTTTTCAAAATTGAAAATTTTTCTAAGCATCAGCAGGAAAGGTCAAACTAATACATACATTTGTTTAATAGAGCCTATAGATTAAATTGGTATAGCAAGGTTAATAAAAAAAATCAAAAATCGAATTTTTGCTGCCATTTTCGCAAATAAAGTCCGATCGAAATAATTTTGGTATGTATCAACTGGTAATGATCCCCTCTATATATGGTGCAAATTTCATGCCGATAGCTCTTGTGTAGCGAGAGTAATAAAAAATTTTTGTGATTTTTTTTTGTTAACGAATTCACAAAAAAATCACGGGTTCGCAAAAAAAAATCACTCGTGGATCTAATCTCAGGATACAGCTATGAAAATTTTCTTCATGTATGAATAGTGCATAGTCCATAGAGTTATTTGTAAAAAAATTTGGACCCCGAAGTTTCTTTTGGGTAGGCTTAACTTCGAATTTCGGTGCTCGGCCCCCGGGTCCAAAGTGGCTACCATGACCAATTTTCTTGACACTGTTTATTGACTCCAGGAAGCTAGGAATCCACTTGTTTGGTGTTCTATTCCTCTAGTAAGCACAGCGCAAACAATTTGGCGTAGTAATTTCGCATCTGGACTGGTCACGTGACTTGGCCCAGGGTCACGTGACCTTGGTCAGGGTCACGTGACTGGTCAAAAATTTTATTTCAAGGTCCAGGAAGCCCAAAAACTCGCCTATATAGGTTTTTTGGGGCGTAGAATTCAAATTTGGCATCTGTTTTTATGTAGCTTTAGCCCACATATGTGATCCAGACCTCCCCAGGGGTCCGGAGGGTCTGGGTCATGCCTAACAGCCAGTCAGTGGGTCAGACGGGTCTGAGGTAACTAAAAACGTGTGCTATATAGGTTTTCGGGGTCGTAGAGCTCGAATTTGGTGTTAGTTTTGCTGTAGCAGCCATCCCGCACCTTTTTACAAAAGAAAAAGTTCGCAAAAAAATCACCCACCGTGGGCCAGCCCAGAGGTCATGGCAAGGTATCCAATATATGGCGTTGCGTTTCAGCTCCTGAGGACAGCACAGCATCTCTGCTGGGTTGTATAAAATTGCTCGAGGGACTCTGATATTCGTACAGTGAACCCCATGCATTCGTGCTGGGACAACGGAATTTCGGATAAGTCGAGCGCCTCAGTGGTCAAGTCGTCCGACCGATGCCTCCACGTGGAGCAACGTGGGCGGACAGTTAGTTCAGTGGCGGGCTAGCTGTCTGGCGAAGTAGGCGGGCGCAAAACCCCCTTCACCAAAGGAGTCTGGTGGGGCGCAGTCTGTCTCGAACTGCGTCTCTACAAAGTGCTGGACTGTTTCTTTGGAGTTGGGAGAAAGCGGGTACTCGGCGCTATAACCGATCAAGAGACTAGTGGGTGACAAACGACGATAAAAAGTCCTGAAATGGTGGTGGCCATCCCCCGTTCAGCGATGGAAACCTCCACGTTGCGTCTCTTCACCATCCGACGCTGCGTGGTGGAGGTAGAAGGAGGAACTGCGAGGAGGAGATCAGGCCCCTTGGGCTTTCAGTCACGCTTCAGGACGTCAGGACACGCTCTGGCTGATCGCTAACCTGATCCCCAGCTATGGGCAAATAGCAGCCTCCAGGACTGGCGCCCCTGGTTGTATCCCAGCCAGAAACTGTTCCATGAATAAGTATGCCAAATGATCTTCAGACCAATGCTAGGGCGACCCCCGTCACTTGGGTCTCCCCCCAGCTGGACGCCGATGGTGGAAACCTGGGGCTGAGGGGACAAGTAAACCAGGTTTCGGCACGTCCCACTCGGATCCGACCGAAATTATCATCTAAAATCAACATCGCTTCATGGAATGTCCGCTCACTACTCCAGCTAGGAGCACAAGAGCTACTGGCTAAATCACTAAATGACAGGAATATACACATTGCCGGCCTCTCAGAAACCCGCATTCCGGACTCTGGCAGTTGCACAATAGCAACTCCAGCAATTGTGAATGGTCAGCCTCGCCATAACAGCTACAAGCTTTATTACAGTGGTCTGGCGAATGGGAACGGTCAGTACGGTGTGGGCTTTGCCATCAGCGCAAACCTACTTCAATCGGTGTTGGCATTCACGCCGGTATCGGAACGGATCGCCACCATCCGACTCGCTACTTCACCGTTCCCCACGTCCATTGTGTGCTGCTACGCCCCAACTAACGTTACTGACGACCAACTGAAGGACGATTTCTACCAGGTGTTGAACGAAGTTGTCGCCGATATTTGCAGAAGCGACTTCCTAATCGTATTAGGCGATCTCAATGCCACAATTGGTAGAAAGCTGACCTGTGAGTCCTGCATTGGAAGCCACTCAATTGGCACCCGCAATGACAACGGTGATCGATTTGTGTCTTTCTTGGAGCATCATCGACTCTTTGCTGTGAACACTCTATTCCGGCACAAGCGCCGCCATCTGGAAACTTGGGCATCTAACGATGGGAGGACCCGTAAACAGATAGACTTTGTTTGCGTCCGCCAGCGGTGGAAGTCCTCCATATTATCTTGTCGCTCCTATTGGGGCAACTCACTACAGTCGGATCACGCGGCCATCGTTTGCTGTGTACAACTTCGTTTATGCTCCAGGAAACAGCATCGCCCATGCTACCGATTGGCCACCGAAAAGCTGAAGGATGCCCCGGTCCTAGCCAACTTTCGTTTAGAGTTGGCGAACAGGTTTCAAGCCATCCAAGAAGAAGACGTGGAAAACCTGTGGGCTGCCACTAAGCAGGCAATCCAAGATTCAGCAGCCACCAGTCTAGCTGGTACCAGAAGGCGCAGAAACCAATGGATTTCACAGGATACCCTGCAACTCGTAGAAAGACGTCGACAAGTTGCATGCACTGCTCAGCGTCGGCAGCTGTCATCAGAAATAGCCGAAGGAATGGTCAGAGACAAGAATATTTATTGGCAAGGTCAGGCCGATGCAATGAACAATGCCACCCGCCATGGCGACACAGGAAAACTCTTCAAAACCCTTCGGCACGCGGCAGGCAAAAGATCGGCCATCAGTGAAGTGATCCGCGAAAACGACGGTTCAGTCATTCGGAGCTTTCAGCGGCGGAACGAACGATGGAAGGAGCACTTTCAGTCTCTGCTAAATCGTCCGCCCCCGGCAACACCACTTTTTGAACTGCCTTTCCATGGCTTCCTCAACGTATCAGACAGTGTACCGAGCAAAGCGGAAGTCCGTAGAGCGATAAACGCAATGAGGTCATCAAGCGCACCAGGTGAAGATGGTATAAGCGCATGTCTGATGAAAGCCGGTGGCGAAACAGTGTGCACACAAATAACCCGCCTTGTCCAGAAAATTTGGACAACGGAAAATTTCCCGTCTGACTGGAAAACAGCAGTTCTTGTCCCACTGTTTAAGAAAGGCAATAAGACGGAATGCAAAAACTATCGTGGAATTTCTCTGTTGGACGTGGCGTACAAGGTCGTCGAGGCTATCATCCTAGACCGAATCCGTCAAGCCGTGGACCCTTATCTCCGGGAAAATCAGGGCGGTTTCCGTCCTGGTCGCGGTACAGTTGATCAGATATTTGCACTGCGTCAGATCATGGAGCTGAGGCATGAATACCGTCAGCCTGTACTGGTAGCCTTTGTCGACTTCAAGGCGGCCTTTGACTCTATTGACCGTTCTCGCATGTATGATATCCTTGCCCATCACGGGTTGCCCGACAAAGTCGTCTCACTGATCAGAGGGATGTATGAGCACAGCAGAAGTGCTGTTCGAATAGGCACATCTCTGACCGAAGAATTTCCAGTGAACACCGGAGTTAAACAGGGAGCCCTACTTTCACCATTGCTGTTCAATCTTGTACTCGACATGGTACTACGGAAGGCGCTTGAGGGCTGTAATGGTGTATGGATGGGCCAAGGAGAGAGTCTAACTGACCTGGACTACGCAGACGATATCGCTTTGCTCGCTGAGTCATCTGCAGACCTAAACCTGATGATTGACAGGTTGGACTACTATGCTTCTACCGTTGGCCTTCTGATCAGCTCAGAAAAGACTAAAGTAGTCCGGTCAGCTTCGGCTGACCAAGCTCCAATTCTGCTGAGAGGTCAAGCGTTAGAGTATGTTGATGAATTCTGCTATCTGGGCAGCTTTGTCAGGGCCGATGGAAACCCCACTCAAGAAATTAGATCTAGAATCGCCAAGGCCGAAAACGCATTTTCCACCTTGACGGACTGCCTGTGGACAGACGACAGAGTAAACCTGCGTACCAAGGTAAAGGTCTACCTGGCTGCGATCCGACCAGTCCTACTTTATGCGTGCGAAACGTGGCCAATCAAAGTGAATGACTTGGCTCGGCTTCAAGCCTTTGAATTTCGTTGCTGGCGACGAATGCTTAACATCAGCTACCGTGACAGGATTACCAACCGGGAAGTGATAACCCGGATTCGTGCTGGTCCACTGTGCTCTCAAGAAGTACAACGTCGTCGTCTAAGATACCTTGGCCATATACTACGCAGGCCCACCCCTTTTCCAGCGAGAAGAGCACTGTTGGCAGACCCTCCTCCTCACTGGAGACGCCCACGTGGCGGTACGCGGATGACGTGGCAAAGGACGATCCAGAAGGACCTGTCGTGCCTGGCGCTCCATCACATTTATCGATTCTGGTCGTCGCAATGGAAGACTGTACTCGCTGACCTTGCCATGGACAGGCATCAATGGACAGTCATGGTGAATTCTATCCTTGGAACAGCGGAGGGTCCTGTTTAGGCCTCCATATAAGCAAGTAAGCAAGCAATATATGGCTAGATAGTGCAGAGTGTGGACATGTTACATGCATAATATGGGTTAGCTAAGCAAAGTCCATAGTGAGTAATAGCAAAATTTTCAATTTTGGTCCGGAGTTGTCCGAAGGTCGGTTTTGGGGTGGGTCGACTATTTTGGGTACCGTAGTCGAAGGAGTTGGGCCTCGGCGGTCAAACTTACATATGTTAAGGTTGGGACCTCTGGCTATTACCATGCAAAAAATTTTCCAGCTACGGCTTGTTACTAATCCTGTAGGTGGGTGATTTTTTTTGCGAATTTTCGGGGTGATTTTTTTGTTAACCTTGCTATATAGGTTTTACCTGGGTTCGTTCTGTTATGGGAGGTCTAGGGGGTCAAAATCGGACATGGTGCCATTTCAAGCCAAAATTTCAATTTTGGCCAAAAATGCTTATTTTTGCCTTAAACTGGGTCTAGTTTGGCTCTAAATACAAGAAAAACACGTTTTCTACACGATAGGATGCTTAAACTGCCGAAAATAAACAATTTTAAAAAATTTCCAAAATTTGCCTATGTTTATGTGTTAAACATACCAAATTTTCAAAAGTCACTATGACCTCAATTTTTCAACAAAAACTAATATATTTTGATGCAGTTGTACTAAAAGCAACCCGCTCTTTCATTTGGAACGGTTAGAAATGCTCCTGGCAACTTGCCAAAAAATTTTCGGGGTGGGTTTTTTCCCGCATATGGGTTTTTTTCCCGCATTGGGTTTTTTTTCCCGCCAGTTTGGGACAATTTTTCTCACTAACGGCGCACCCTAGAGAGGTGTTCTATACCTCATAAGAAAGCTTACGACTAGGCCTAGCTGCCTGTATAGTCAGTATTTCAATATCTCAAACCAGTAAAAAGTTCTGGCCAAAAATCTGAAAAGTGGGTTTTTTCCCGCTTGACTATATATATATATTTTTATTGATGTAGAGCTACTAAAAACAACCTGCTCTTTCGAATGGCACAGTCAAAATTGTTCTTGCACGCTTCCAGCAAACAATCTGGGTGGGTTTTTCCCGACGCGGCAAGCTTTAATTTCTGATGAGCCAAAAAATGGTATTTTTGGCGTATTTTGCATTGTGAAACCCAAAAAGTTCTCAAAAACGCCAGGATTTAAGCTAAAGATAGCTATTTGAAAGGCGATGCCGGAAAAGTTTTGAAATTGGGCCTACGTATTTTTGGCAAAAATTTGGGCCTCCAAAAAATCCCCGGGGGGAGGGAAGCAAAAATCCCGGGAGGGGCGATTTCGGGGGGGGCCCTGTAAAACATGCCCTGAAGTCGTGCTAGCACAAAGTATATACCAGTCGAAAGTTTTGGTCCACGAAAGAAAAAGTGGGTTTTTCCCGCTTGACCATACGTGTGCTTGGGGGGGGTTTCACCCCCCCCCTGGGCTTATTCTAGGGATTTTTTCTTGGGGGGGGGGCTTCTTGGGGGGGGCCCCCCCCCCAAAGGTCCGAGGGGCAAGGAATTTTGGGGGGGCGAAAATTTTTCGAAAAATATGCTAAAAATAGCGCTATTTTTCTGGCATATACTATAAAAGTTGATTTTCATAACAAAAATAAGCAGATTTAGTGTTGAAAAGGGCAAAAATTGAGTAAAAATCTCCGGCGAAGCCGGAAAATTTTTGAAAATTTGGCCTTCTGAGCGATTTTTTCAGGGCAAAAGTTGGTACCAAAAGGGGCACCCACTTTTTTTGGGGGGGGGGCGATTTTTGGGGGGGGAACGATTTTTGGGGGGGGGAAGGGTGTTTATGGGGGGGGGGGGGGGCGGCCCCCCCCCCCCCCCCCCCACTAGAATAAGCCCAGCCCCCAGACCTGAGCTCACCCCCCCCAGAGGGGTCTCTCACCCCCAGAATCCGGATTTTTCCGGTAAAAAACCGGAAAAATCCGGTTTTTCGGCGGCCTTCGGCCGCCCTTCACCCCCCCTTCACCCCCCCCCCAGAACTTCCCCTCCTGCACATGTCTGCGCTTGACTATATACAGTATATACTATATACAGACTGTATACTCAAACTCAATTTTTAAGCACTTTTAAGCATCAGTATATATACGTGTATAGAAAACATGCTATTTTACTGCATTTTTGCCAATTTTAGATCACTTTGGATCCTCCCCCCGCACTAAGTGGGGTCGTCCCCCTAGTTGTCTTCCCCAGCACCACTATTTTCGCCTAGAAAAAGCCCAGAGTTCTCGAATCCGAATCGAATCAGAAAAGCTGCATAAGACTGTTTTGTGTTTTGTTGAAGGCGAAATTAGATTGCATGCAAAATCTATTATGTATCCTGAAAATTCCTACATTTTTTCATAATTCCTTATTTTTGGTCCTACTTTTTTGAAAATTTGTTCCTACTTTTTCCTGCTCTTCCAAAATCTCCATGTTCGAGACCTGCACATTAGCAAATGCATACGTATATATAGCAGTTTTAGATATAGAAATACTCAACGCCCGACTCCAACTAAAGGATTTCTGCTGAAAATGGGCAACTTCGTTGTTAAGTGCGCTAGCAGCCAGGCCACTCATCAGCTTAGCAGCAGCCCGGTCAAGCTGGACTCTTCATTGGACAAGGATTCTGGTTCGTCTAATCCAGCGCTTCCCAGTTCTGCCCAGGGTTCTACCGATTCCATGGGCTATGGCAGTCCTTCATTTGCAGGCGGTCAGCCTCCTCCGCCCCCTGGTCTTGAAAATAACCCTGGCACTTACGAAGAGCTCCACAAAAAGTGCAAAGGTATAGATGTGTAGATGTGTATATATATATATATATATATATATATATATATATATATAAATTCCCGACGAGATTCGCTTGTGAGCGGTAAGCGTTATGGGCCATGTTGTATATTCGGATCAGCTCCGAATATATGCGTATGTATGGAGTTTTAATAGTAATGGAGGGCAATTTTTTAATTTGAGATGATCGAGGATGTACGCAGGGGATAAAGATTCAAACGAGGTAGTTAGCAGAATGTTTTTGTTTCAAGGCATTGAGTGATGTCGGTCGATGCTGTTGTCAATCCTTCGGTTTCACAAATGCCGGTCACACCTTTGTTCAGAAAGCGCTTTCAAAGTTTTGAACACGCTATATATATACCTAGCACTTTTAGTAGTGGGGGTTGGGGGCCCCCACCAACTTTTCGGTCCCCCTTCACTTTTCGGAGCCCCTCCCCCCACTTTTTTGGGGGAAGCCCAAAAGTGTCATGAAATCACGTTTTTGAGGTCAAATTTTCAAACATTTTCCCAAAGTTTAGCTAATTTATGGACGTATGAGTTCATTTTGAAAAATTCATTTAAAAACAGCTATTTTTTGCGTGTTTACCTTAAAAATTTAATTTTTCGTTAAACATTTAGGTATAGTTGTACCTTGAGCTCGCCTCCACACTTTTCGGAAGCCCCCTCCCCACTTCCCCCTCCCTAGTGGGGGGCCGAAGCCCCTCCCCCACTTTCAGAACCCTAAAAGATGCCAGTGTGTACTCTGCATACGTTTACTCCGAGAAATGATATACTTTGGAATTAGCAGGGCCCCTTTTGAGGCCCTAGCTTGTTATAATGCTTTTAAAACGAGAAATTTATATACTATATACGTTGCCTGTCACTACTTACTATATATATATGTGGTATTACTACCGTGCAAGCTCTAGGCTAATACTTAAACAATATTTAAAGATTACAGGGCAGGGACCAAAAGCATACTCCTTATATATAATATGTAAATTTTACTTCTTTCTACGTTTATTTTAGACGTTCCTCCGACATGTTTTGATGGCGCTAAGGTCATGATTAGTAAGGGCCTTAGTAATCATTTTCAGATTTCACATACCTTGTCCATGTCCCCAGTCCTGCACGGATACCGTTTCGGAGTTACTTACGTTGGCACAAAACAGTTGAGTGCAGCTGAGGTAGGTTACTGCTTGTTTGCACATTCGCTTAGCTATACTGTGTTAGTATTAATTAGGTTTTTCTTCAAGTACGTATACGTATGTGTATATTACGTGTTTTTATACTGTGTATTTACACAGTCGCGCCTAAATTTACACACTCGAATTTAAATTTACACAACAGAATACACAACAAAACTTTCGAAAATTTTTGCAATAATGTGGCTTGGGGCTGCCGCCCGCAGACCCCCGCTGTATTTTCTTCTTCCTGTTCCTGGGCAAATCCTGGAAGTCCAATGTGGCTGGGACGGCTAAAGCCGGCCCACGTCTCGGAGAAAAGCCAGAACACTTGGAGGACCCTTGGAAAGAATGTCAAGCCTTGGCTTGGTTCCGAGATGGCGTCGTCGGGGGTTTCTGTGGGAAGGGCAGTGCAGAAGAAGGTGGGCTAGGTCTTCCTCTGCATGCCCACAATCTGGACAAGCAGGGGTCTGGGATATCCCCATGCGGAATTTCTGAGACTCAAGGAGCAGGGAATGTCCCTTGCAGCGTAGCTGAGAGAGAGAGTAACTCTTTCTCTCCGGTTCAAGTTAGCTTCCAGAGCTGGGTAGACGGGGACGTTCCCGTCGAAGATATTGTCACTGTCACATTGGGCCCAAAGTCTGCTTTATTCTTCCCTGACAAAGCGTTTGATGGCTGCCTTAGCTGATAGCATGTCTATCCCGATGTTGCTTTGGTCCATGGAGGCGGCGGATTTTGCAAGTTGATCTGCAGTTGATCATTTCTTCCTCGTATACCTACATGGCTAGGTACCCATTGCATTGTAATGTGGATACCTCGAGCGGACACCGAGCAGAGATTGTCCCAGATTTCCTTCTCCAGGACTGACACAGGTTTCAAGGAGCCGCTTTGGATTTTTTGGACCAGAGATTTTGAATCCGTGCATATTCTTATCTCCGCCGTGGTTTCAGGAGTGTTGTGCGAGACCCATTTCAGACAGCTGAGGAAGGCCGTTTCCTCGGCCCTTAGGTTGGGACACAAGTGTCCCGCAGCCGTTTCTAGGTTTGCCAGGACGCTTCCTCTTCTATCGGCTACTATGGCTCCAGCTCCACCTGTATTTTCATTGTGTTTGCCATTGATTGGGATACAGCATAGTTCCACTGCTCTGTCTTTCTGTACTCTATCTGTTGCAATTGCTATTTTTTAAGCTACTAAGCGTCGTATATTGTTGTTGCCGTTGCCCACCCAATTATTTATTATAGTCCGTTACCTGAACATGTGGATTTAGACTTGGTACGAACGAGATGTAGCTATCTTTTAAAATTGCGACAAATTATTCTTTTTAAACGTTTGCATTACCGATTTTTTAGCAATTTTTAGGAAATTCTCAACTTCTGGGGGCTCCGCCCCTAGCCCCTCTGCACAGTGTCATTCGGTGATTAGTGATGTTGTCTATGTTAATACATTAGTCAACAACTCACTTCGACAGTTAGAAACTACAAATACTGATTTATATATTATTTAGTTCATTTCTCTGTTGCCATAGGCTAATTTAGCAGACGAAAATAATAAATTCATATATGTAACAGAGTGATGCAGTATATATATATATTATATATATATATATATATATATATATATATTAGAATTTAACTTAATCTAAAGCAGTACGCATTTACTGACAAAATGTATTCTTTCTATGTTCTATGTAAAGGTTTCTATTAAAGATTTTTTAATTTTTAAAAAATTTTCAAATTCTGGGGCCGCCGCCACCGAGACCACCCACGTACATTATGATGTTGACAAACCTTTTGATGCGTAGCTCTTGTTTAATTTCACGCTGAACTGTCGAAAAACAAGTCCGCAACACAAAATAACGTCAAACATCGTTTAGTTTAGTTGTATACCTAAAAACACGATTTAAAAATTTTACACACAAAAATCCCCCGCAAAGCTTTCTTGGCTCGAGCCAACCCAGCTATCCATCCTTCACAGTCGGCAAATAAGTATATACCACTACGGTGGGAAGGTAACAGGAGTCTGTGTAGAAGGACTGCTCCCCCTTCCACGGATGCAGCATCATTCGAGGTGACACTCCTGGCTCTACGGCTGAGAATCCGGGGATGAGCACCGGCACCCCATGTCCTGAGGCAGGACGCAGATATCTCCAGGGGTAAACCTTTACCCACCTTTACATCTGTACACAGATTCAAATAAAAATACACACTGAAATTTAAATTTCTCGATAAATCCTTGGTGTATTATTTATTTATCTAGTTGATGTAGGCTTCTGTTTTTCCTTATGAATAAGGGCTGCAACAACAGAACTTGGTAATAATGCTGCGCTCTACGCATAAAAATATTTTTGTATTAATTCCAATTTTACGGTGACATGCACATGCGCAGAGGTCGTAGAATCGAGCAAATGATATAACTGGATTGTTGTAATAATGGTTGCAGGCATACCCAATTCTTCTTGGAGATACAGATGCTTCTGGTAACATGTCCGCTACTGCGATCCATCAGTTCACAGATAGAATACGATGCAAAGCTGCTGCTCAAGTGAGTTACGCCTGGGCCGGCGCTGTTCGTACGTAGTATATGTAGAGTTAGTCTGTAGCATGATTTATTTATTTAGGTGGAACTTAAATGTTGCATTAGACGCTTCATTTATAATATAGAAGTACTTGTATTCAGTAAATAGTACGTTTGTAGCTTCTGGTATCTTTACTCACAGGATTCTATTTGACATTGTCCTTGATGTTTAAGTGTCTTAACATTGTTTCTCTCATTGGCAGAGTAGTTACGGCGATTCCATAGAATGATGAGTGGTTCGAATCCTGCTTCAATCTTTGTCGAGTTCTAATTTGAAAAAGCATTGTTTCTGACGTAACTTCGTAAAACGCTAGATTTGGCACAAAACGACGTAATTACTTGGGCTTCAAAAGGAGTCCAAAAGGAAACATTATATATAGTCAAGCTGGAAAAACCAAACCCACTCTTCAGATTTTTGGCCGGAACTTCTTGGTACTTTGAGATATCGAAATGCTGATTGTACAGGCAGCTAGGCCCTGGCATTTTTTTAGTGGGGGGGGGGGGGTGGGGGCCCCCCCACTTTTCGGTTCCCCCCTCCACTTTTCGGAGCCCCCCCCCACTTTCGCCCCCCCCCCACTTTTCGGCAAGCCCCCACCCACTTTTTTGGGGGTCGCCCAAAAGTGTCAAAAAATTAGGTTTTTGAGGTCAAATTTTCAAAAATTTTCTCAATTTTTAGCTAATTTATGGACTTATAAGCTCATTTTAAGCTTAAAAACAGCGATTTTTGCGTTTTTACCTTAAAAATGCTAATTTTTCGCTAAAAATTTCGGTATATTTTACTTTTGGCTCGCCCCCCACTTTTCGGAAGCCCCCCCCCACTTCCCCCTCCCTCGGGGGGGGGGCGAAGCCCCCCCCCCACTTTCAAAACCCTAAAAAAATGCCAGAGGCCTAGTCATAAGATTTCTTATGACATGTACAGAACACATCTCTATTGTGTGCCGTTATTAGATAAATTGTCATAAACTTGCGAGAAAAACCCATGCGGGGGGGGAATCCACCCCGAAATTTTTTTGCACAGTTGTAAATATAATTTGTAACCGTTCCTATCGAAAGAGCGGGTTGTTTGTTTTTAATATTATATCCCCAGGTGTCTCAAGACAAGGAGGTGGGGCTCGATGAACCAATGTCGCCATAATGTTTATGACTTATACAAAACTTACTCACCGCACTAGCTGCAAACTATTTTACGTATTTCTAATTGGACCACTCGTAACGATGATTACGAATTCTTTCGTAGAATTCGTCATAGAATGTTAGATTACACAACGTTACAGGTTAAAGCACAACTACAATAGATACAGGCTCTATTTGAAACTATTGAAACGACACTGACATTGCTTCACATCTACAGTGAAATCCCCAAAAAGTGTATGTAGTTATAAAATATTATATATTTTTATTAGTACAAAATTTTAGGTAATATGGTCATTTGACAATTTTGTATGTTTAACACATGAAGATTTCGTGTAGAAAACGCTCTTATTTTAGATTTAGAGCCAAGTCAGACACATTTTAATGCAAAAATCAGCATTTTCAGCCCAACTTGAAATTTTGGCTTGATATGGCACCATGTCAGATTTCGACACCCTGGACCCCCCACAACAGAACGAAGCCTGATAAAACATAAACGTATTACAATTTCATCTACAAGCTCTATTGAACAAGTCAAGTGTACAGTGAGTACATTTCATGAAATCCATGACTGGTGGCGTAATTTCCAAATTGGCGAAAACAGCAAAATGTCGCGAAGTATTAGCGATTTTCGCCAAAGTTGGCGAAAACTTCGAACAAAGTTGGCGAAAAAAACAAGAATTGTCGCCAATTAAACAAGACTTTTCGCCAATTTTGGCGAAAATTGCCGTCACTTCGCGATATTTCGCCAATTTGGAAATTACGCCACCAGTCCTGGATTTCATGAAATGTACTGTATGTATTAATTTAACTTTTCCAGCTAATGGTTAGGAAAAAATTTAATCTTGAAAAGTGGGTTTTCCCGCCAACTCCAGGTCACCTCCAGATCCTACCGGCAGTGTCAGAGTGGCATATATCATCATCAAGCGCAATTGATGCACTACGTGCAAAATAATCCGTTTGGTCCAGGTCCTTCTAGTAGTTCAATTTGGCCCAGCAAAGTTCACCTATATTCGGCACTTGGTCGGACCCCAACTTCCAAAAATTTCAAAGTTCCGCAAAAATTGCGGGGAAGCAGCGGCTGACGATAATGCATGTTCTAGGATAGTTTTGGACGCTCTTCAAGCTAGGCTATTAAAATCCTATATACCTCATACGGGTAGCTTACACTATCAGTGGATTTTTCCCGCTGGACTCTATAGCATATTTCAATTAACTGACTGTGTGGCACCTGGCTTCTAGGCCACAATTTATGGGGGGGGGGGGCATATTTTTGAAAAATTTCCGAATTTTTGCTTTCTTGTGTAAAACTGCTAAAAATCGCTAAAAATCAATAATTTTAGGCCTTTCTAAGCTAAAATATCTAATATATCTCAGAAAGGTTTTGGATAATTGAATGTAAAAGGGGTAAAATTTGGTGGTTTTTCGGCTTATGGGGGGAGCGTTACCAATTGAGGCGGACCCCCACCCCAGTGGAAGCAAGCCAGTGACACTCTGTATGTTTGATTAATTTATTATTGTTTTCTTAATAATCAATTCACATTGTTTTTCCTTTGTCACCCGTGTATAGATCCAGCAGAACAAATTTGCTGCTTCCCAGTTGACTGCAGAATATCGAGCACCCTTGGCCACTTCCAGTCTTACAATTGCCAATCCTGATCTGATTAGTGACTCTGGTATCCTGGTGGCCTCCTATCTGCGGCGAATTACACCTCGTCTGGACTTAGGCCTGGAACTTGTTTATCAGACGGGCCGACAAATCCCTGGTCAACAGATTACGGTGCTATCATATTCCGCTCGATACATGGGTAATTTTGACTGAATGAATGAATAGTGTGAAAAATCCACCCCCCCCCCTTGGACCGCATTTATGGATCTTGTCTTGACTATCTGGAGGAGTGCAGAAGACGAATCTGCTGTGGTTGTTTCGCTTCATCCGTAAAATTTTCGTTCTGTTTCGTGGGATATAAATGAAGCAGTGTGACGACGTTTTACCTGACGCCTTCCGATTTATATTTGTCGCAGCAAAGTAGTACATGTTACGATTGTACTAGTGTACTACAGAAAATTTCAAGTAGAAAAGCTATATTTTTGTTGTGTACATATAATTGAAAATTGATGCTCTCTTTCCCCTAGAAGCATCAATCTAGTCCAGTGCCAATGTTTTCGGGGCGATTTTATGCTTCACCTGAATTTTTGAGTACCATTTTTTTCGGGTAAACACACGCAATTGTATCGATAAACTTTTCGAACTATGACGCGTTTTGGGAAAAAGTCTGGGACGTTCGGTGCATTTGTATTTTCCTGATTTCTTTTGAAGCGCCTTTCCTATTATGTATCATTGTTTCTGCCGTACGTACGTTCACAGCTTATGATTTACTTTATTCTGTATGTTCTGTAAGACCATTCAATTTGTTAACATTTTGGCTGTAATTTGATGTAGAAATTGTTCCGATTCATAAACGTTTTTATTCTAAACAGCGTTAAAAGCGTTAAGGCAAAAAATTTTTAATAAAAATTAAAACACAGTTTTTCTTTTGTCCTGTTAGCGCATGCCTTCCTCTACTTTGGAAGAAATTACTTATCTGTCGTATGGATCTGACTTTAATTTTTAAAAAGTGGTTAAAGTGAGCGAACTTAGAGAAGATTGAAAAGTTACCTAAAAATAGGCCTCGCGGTGAGGTTGTGCTCCCCTTATGTTCACAAACAGTTGCAGATGACTCAATTTTGTTCAAAATTTCTGACAAACATAAAATTTGACGATATATAGCGTTTATATAAAAACGCCGACTTCATAACTTGCACACACGGGGAGGAACAGAGCTATTACATTTAAGCATTGCTCCACAATGTGTGGATGGATTTGGGCAATTTTGGCCGAGCGAGTTTTTAATTCGCCTCGTTGTGTCTGCCTCCATTCAAGACTAATACGTAATTTGTCAAATTGATGAAAGCAAAATTTAGAGAAATGCCCGATTTCTGTGTAGTGAAACGGTGTTTTGACAAACTGAGTAGCCGTCCCTGGCAGATTATCTCAAGAGCACACTGTATTTCGAGCTTTTCCATTTAGCATAAACATTTTTAAAGACATAATTTTTGGTCAAAAATCGTGGCTACAGTTGTTTATCCTCTTATCTATTTCCATATCTATGCTCTATTTATATCTATCCTCGCCAAAGTTTTAAAGTTAATTGGAAGTTCCCATTTTTTATCTGTTTCTAGGTGTGTTCATGACATATTGTTAAAAGAAATGAGCCATTTTTTGTTATTTTAATCTCCCTTCTCGCTTTTTGCGTTCTCGTCTTTCTGCTGTTTTGTGCGTATGGTAGTTGTGTCTGACTTTTGATTATTGTAGCCAATCACTGGACAGCCGCAGCCTCTGTCAGTCAGTCTGGTCTCCACTTAACCTATTATCACAAACAGCAGGAGAATCAGCAGTACGGCGTTGAGTGGGAAACCAATTTGAGACTGGGTGAAAGCGTTGCCTCCATTGCCTATCAGTTTGACCTTCCCAAGGCCAACGTTGTTTTTAGAGGTATATATATTGAAATGACCATTGTCCTTGTTTTTGCTTATGTGTGGCTTCTTGCTGTTGTAACTCTAACAATCAAAAAACAGCAAGACCGGTAGAGTAGTCACTGATCTCATTGATCGCACGAAAGTCAATCAATTGCTATCTTTTTATTTTATACGTTCATGCTACACTGTTATGTGTCAATGTGGAGCTCAGTTAATTTTTTGATGTATGCTTTAGGTATATAACCTTTTGCAGAAGTTCTTAGCTTTTAAGTTGCTCCGATCATAATATACAATTTTTGACGTCTCTGTCAATGTAATGAATACTGATTTTTGTTTGTATGTACTCGTTGTTTTTGTTTAGGCTCAATTGACTCTCAGTGGACTGTTGGAGCGGTATTAGAAAAGCGTCTATTCCCTCTTCCTTTTACCCTAGCCATCTCTGGGATGCTGAATCATGCAAAGAATCAATCTAGATTTGGTGTAGGTCTCATAGTTGGATAAAATCAGTGGATCCGAGTGGTCCGACTTATTCACTGCTACCTGACCTGACTACTAGATTATTTCTGATGTCCTAGTCTCACAGTTTGTTTATTTTTGATCGAAGAATTTTTCATTTTCCCCTCGCCCAATTGTTTGAGCTGGATTGTGTATGCCTGTCGGATTATATTCGTCTAACCATCGCAACCTTCAGAGAGAACAGCTCAACCCCCCGCCCACCATCGGACATTTCGTTGTTTCTAGGAATCCATAATTTTTGTTATATTTGTGTCTTTGCTTGT
>JASAND010024944.1:0-27504 GCA_030248195.1 Trissonchulus latispiculum
CGGGAGTCAGTTCCGTGCGACCGACCAAACGGAAGGTCTTGGTGCGGAACAAACGGGCCAGTCTGGGGCGAAAGATGCGTCGGACGGCATCCTCCACCCGCGTGTAAACGCCATCGGTCAGCAAACCATATAGAAGGTCCAGGGCCGACCGGATGTTGTAGTGGGGCATGTCACAAAGTGTCAAAGCCCTGAGTGCACCGGCGCCAAGTAGGCGACGGTTAGTGCGAGCCGACACTGCGGTAGTGGGCCCGGGTCCGTCGGAGCAATAGACCTGGCCAACCAGAAGGAAGGCCATCTCCGACACGTTGTCCAGGCGCGTTGACAGGCGCATTTGACGGCAATATTGCCACCACGCGCCCAAGATAGACACGAAAAATGCACCCTGCTCACTGGTAGTGATGGAACAGTGAAACAGGCGGAGAGCATTGGTGAGCCGTCCACGATTGGGCCATTTGCTGATTTGAATGGTGCCGTCGGACAAAGGAGAGCAGTGGCCCATCGTCTTTAGACGGGCATCCAGTTCATGGGACAAGCTTTCCAAAAGGTTCTGAATGTTGTCAGTGTCAATAGGGCAGGTCATACGGTAGTTGTTAGGAAGTGGGGTCGACGTGGAGAAATAGTACTGAAGCGACCGCCGCTCCGCATGACCCTGCTCCTGTGCCCAATTGCCGGTAACGAATTCCCGATGGGGCTCATTGCATTCGCAATTGGCTCGAAAGCATTTCAAGCACATGGAAATGCAAATGCAGAGCCGGAATCGGGATGCATCCTGACAGCAGTTATCGCAGTTCTCCTTGAGTTCCCGGGGCTGAAAGGTGCTACAAAAAGGAGCCGGGGCCACATCGTGTTCCACCAGGGTTTTAGAGCACCTGCCGCAACGCAGGCACAGGCACACATCCGACGCGAGTCCGCACGTGCGGCAGGCAGACGGTTTGGCTATCTTAGCAGGTGGAGGAGTTGTTCTCGCTGAGAACCCCATCGGCATCTCCTCTCCGGCTAAGGCGTTGTCCCATAAGTCCCCTTCACGGTCACCAAAGGAAGGGCCGCCTTCCCCGTACCGGAACCCAGTTGGAGTCAAAGGCGGAGACCCGGACAAGCCAGTGTACACACAAACCGCAGCGGCGGGGGGCGAATTATTTTCCGCAATTACCAGCGGAGGGGGACTAATGTCCCGACTGTCCGGAGCAACCTGGGAGGTTTTACCGCACGGGCGGGGAAAAATGTTAACGTTCATGACCTGGGAAGCCTGAGCGCCACCAGTAGCTGAGTCACCCGGCTCCGGCAGCGGGTGCTCGTCCCGGACAGGGGTCCCTGGTTGACTTGGCGGCGGGAGTCCCGGAGGGGCCACAGTCTGAGCCGGAGGTCCCTGAGAGGGGGCCGGAAATTGACCGACGGTGGGTGCCGGGACCCGGGGTACCACAGACGGGGCTCGCGGGGTTGGAGCCAATTCCGCAATCTGAACAGGGGACCGTGCCAAGGCAGGACGGTACCAACTAGGGACCGCAGGTGCGGGGACCGGATAAGAAAGTCCAGGCGGGGGTCCCATTGACATGAGCTGAGGATAGGCCGACAGGTGACCGCCGGATGGACCCACCCCAAGATAGGGACCGTTTCCGCCCAAAACAAACTGACCAAAAGTAGGACCAGGGGCTGGGGCTATAGCCTGTCGGCTATAACCATAAGACAAGGGATGCCCGCAAAAATCACAGGCATCGTCAGATGCGGAAAGTCCTTGGATTCCGCCAGAAACTTGAATGTCATACTGGGCGTTGCAGAACGAATTTTTGCACTTTACTGAGATACGCATTATTAGACGGAATTCAAAACTCTGCAGTAAATAGAAGAAGAGAAACAGTACACTAAAGGTTAACGTCTAATAGATGATGATCGCAAATTGCTGCAGGCTAGTAAGTTCAGATAGCGGCCAGTTTAAAGGAAGAGTTTAATTGGGCCGAAAAGTCATATATTACAGTTATTACAATGATGATTAGTGGTCAGTTTTAGAGAAAATTATACAGCATGATGAATGAGTGGATGTAAAAATAAGGTTCCAGTTCGACGCTGATATAAATTGCTGCAGAATTGTTTTGGATCCGAAAAGTGATAAATAGTATATATATAGAATGTGACAGTAGGAGCAAAATGGAGGTTATGTAACCAGAACAAAAAGTTAGTATGCAGTGATAAAAAGTATTGAATGTTTACATCAGCTAATGTGATGATAGTAGGTGTGAAATGGGGGTTATGATACAGGTACAGACACAGGTAATTTGGTTTAGTGGAATTTTCTGTTTACAATGTGGGCTTGTATCGTTGTGGGGGACGACGATCTCGAATAGGGTAGCGTCGTTGTACGGCAAAAGCGGGTTCAACATCAGAAACAAACGGTTCCGGCATATCGTCCAAAACTTGCTCGTCCAGTTCAGCACCAGATGGGCTGTCATCAGTTGCCTTATCCGCAAGAGCGGGTAGGAAAGGATTTCTATAGGGTTTCAGACGATTGCTGTGAATCACATGAGGAGAACCGCTTTTCCTGCCGTAACACGGGACTACGGAGACAGTTGGCAGATGAATAGAGGTAATTTCAAAAGGTCCTTCCCATTTAAGGGCAAACTTTCGTTTCTTCGGGAAATTCACCAATACTTTGTCGCCGATCCGCCACGCCGGTTCCTTAACTCCCCGATCATAGTTTCGCCGCTGTTTTTCCTGAGCCATGCGAATTTGATCTGAGGCTATGCTCCAAACAGCACGCAACTGTGACGTTAGCTGCTGCGCATAGGTTGGAGCATCGACATAGCGCAGATCTTCTGGGAGCATCTCTAGGTCTACTGGCATTAGCGGAGTTCGTCCGTATAGCATCTGAAACGGCGACATCTGTGTACTGTCATGAGTAGCACTGCGGTAAGCAAAGAGAACTAGTGGTAGATAGACGTCCCAATCAGTATTTCCAGTATTTACGTATGTGGTTAGCATTCCTATCAGGGTTCTGTTAAAACGTTCCACCATGCCGTCTGTTTGAGGATGGTAGGGAGTCGTAGACACCTTCTTGGTGCCAGCCAGATCTAGCACATCAGCCAATAATTCCGACATGAAATTAGTTCCTCGATCCGATAGCAGTCGTCTTGGGGCTCCATGGCGACAAAGAATGTCTGATGCAAAGATTTTAGCTACCGTTTGTGCGGTTTGATCTGGAATGGCTGCACACTCAGGATATTTTGTGAAGTAATCCATGAATACAATGTCATACTTCATTCCCGATTCAGACAAGGGAAGAGGTCCCAGAATATCGACTCCAACGCAGTCGAACGGTCCTCCCACTGGGATGGAAACCATGGGAGCCTTTCCTGGTCGGACCGGATTCTTCCGTACTTGACAGCCATGACAGGTTTCACAGTACTTCTTCACATCAGTGTATATACTCGGCCAGAAATATTTCTCAATTAGTCGTTGGTAAGTTTTTCCGAATCCTTGATGTGCTCCGAAAGGATCGTCGTGGTAGCTTTCCATCAGTTTGGCGCGTCGGTTTTGTGGCACAGCAATCTGTTCAAAAAGCATTCCTCTTGGACGTATTTTTGGATATAAATGAACTAAGACTCCATCCTTAAGCGCGTACCTAGGCGAAGCGAGAACGACATTAGCAGCCTTCTTAACATCTTCAGGAATGACATTAGATGTCAGAAAATTGATCATATCGGCAAAGTCTGGATCTTTTCGCTGTTCCTTCTTGATGTCTTCTAATTCTGCATCAGATTCCTCACAAATGATGGTGGAGATGTTATACTCTCGGGCTAGGCGGCATGCAGACACATTGATAGCCCGTGTCAGATCGTCTTCAGAATTACTGTGTTTGGCCAAGCTAAGACGAGACAATGCATCCGCCACTTTGTTGCTACGTCCCGGCTTATGTTTTACATCAAAATCATACTCTTGGAGGGCAAGTGCCCAACGAGCAATGCGGCCAGACGGAGTCTTGGTGGTTAATAGCCATCTCAGTGCCTGATGATCGGTCACCAACGTAAACTTATGGCCATACAAGTAGTGTCGAAAAGCCTTGACAGCAAAGACTACGGCCAGGCATTCTTGCTCTGTGATAGTGTAATTTCTTTCAGCTTCGTTCAGAGTCCTAGAGGTATACGCCACAGGGTGTTCCATACCTTCTTTTTCCTGCGCAAGCACGGCTCCAAGTCCCACACCACTTGCATCAACCGTGACTATAAAGGGTTTGGTGAAGTCAGGGAAGATGAGGACTGGGTTTGAAATCATCTTTTCTCTCAAGGTAGTGAAGGCTATTTCACACTCAGCCGTCCATCGAAAAGGTGTATTCTTCTTCAGAAGTTGATTCAGATGATATGCTATTGACGCAAATCCCGCAATGAAGCGGCGATAGTAAGAACTAAGGCCGATAAAGGACCTCACTTCAGCTAGTGAAGTTGGACGAGGGAAGTTTTTCACTTTCTCTACAGTCTCGGGATTTGGTTCTAATCCTTGGCTGGAAACTTGATGACCAAGATATACCACCTTATCCTGACAAAATGTGCACTTGCTCAGCTTTAGAACCAAGTTTGCCTCTTGCAGTCTGATGAACACAGATTCCAAATCTTCCAGATGTTTGTCAAAGTCAGAAGAAAACACGACGATATCGTCGATATAAGCCAAACAGATTTGCCACTGTAGTCCTGAAAGGACCACATCAACCAAACGTTGGAAAGTAGCAGGGGCGTTGCACAGACCAAAGGGCATCACGGTGAACTCGTAGAGCCCATAGAGCGTGGAAAATGCTGTTTTATCAGCGTCCTGGTCGGCCATCTGTATCTGCCAATATCCACTAGCCATGTCAAGCGTGGTAAAGTACCGCGCTCCCCCAAGGGCATCCAGAATTTCATCAATTCTCTTAAGTGGAAAGACATCTTTTCTAGTTAGGGCATTCAATTTGCGGTAGTCGACGCAAAATCGCAGAGTGCCGTCCTTTTTGGTCACCAATACCACAGGTGAAGCCCAAGGGCTGCGGCTGGGTCTAATGATTCCTTTATCCAGCATCTTATCGATCTCAGTCTTCACTACTTGCCTTTGAGCAACTGGCACACGGTATGGTTGCTGTTTGATGGGAGGTGCATCACCAGTGTCAATGGTGTGTTCAACAAGGTCCGTACGCCCTAGATCGCCATCCGGACCGACAAAACAGTCGCTGTATTTTACCAGAAGGTGTTGAAGTCTTTCCTTTTGTTCGGACGTAATGTTAGGATTCTCCAACTTAAGTTGATCCAAGATACACCCATTGTCTGCTCTAACCGGCTGATCTGAGATATTGACCGTACTGATGCTGTAAGACGCATTACGGTCAACCTCACGACACTCTTCCACTGTGCCCAGGACAGTATCGGCACGAAGAAAGACTGGATTTGATGTCGGGTTCATGACTCTAATTGACATGATTGAACCATGTGCTACCGATGGTAAAAAGGCTCGTGCTGCATAAACATGCAGTTTTTCCATGTTTTCAGGGTGAGGTTCAAACAATCCAGCACCGTCAAATCCATTTCGTAGATATGTGCAAGGTACCAGCATTTCACATCTAGCAGGCACCTGGATGTGGTCAGCGACTACCAATTCCGGTGTTTTCCTTTCCCGGAATAGTTTCAACTTCTGTCTTCCTAGTTGCACACTTCGTTTGCTGAAGTCCAGTTCAATGAGTTTGAACCGACGCAGCAAATCCAATCCAAGGATCACTGGATGAGTACTCTTTGACGTGACAAAAATTTCATGTTCGAAACTATCATTGCCAACGTGGATCATGGCTTTCACTGCTCCAGTTAACGGGACAGGTTGTCCAGTTACGGATGTAGCCGTGATCGACTTCACGACTAGGGTATCCTGTACATACTGCGGCAATTTCTCCAAAATGTCCTGATGGATGATGGTCAGTTCACTTCCCGTATCAAGAAGTGCTCGAGTAGGCAAGTTTTCAATCTGCAGTGCTATATGTGTTAGAGCCGCAAGTGGCGGTGAATCTGTTCTGATTGATCCCACATGGTGTCCATGATCTGGTAGTGGTGGGGCTATGGACGTCTCCACATTGGACATGTCATATGCCTGGGGAGGGCGAAAAGTCGTTGATTCCCTCCTTGGTAAGGGTTGCATTTCAGAAAGTGGGATGCTTATTGGTGAAGCGGCTCGTCGATGTCTGTGCGGAACAGCAGGTGCTTCAGGTAGTAGGTCGCTGATCAAGGGAACTTCGCCAGGGTCATCCATACTCAAGCGACCTGATTCTGGATCGTACATTCCTTGAATCGTTCCGGCAGCGGAGCCTGCAGAAAGTTCTCTAGCTTTCCGCATCGTAGCGGCTCGTGCACGTGCTGCTGTCTGAGTTAGGCCATTGAAGCCACTCTGACAAGCCGTCAACAGACGGGAGACATGAAGATAGGCAATGAAATTAGTTCCATTGGGAAAACAGTGAGCAAGTAGGAAACCAAGAGTAACATAAAAGCAGCAAAGAAAGGTCCATATCTGGAACCAGTTGTATGTCAATCCGTACAAGAATCCGAAGTAGCCTTCTTCCATAATCTGTGATATAAAGTTCTTGGCTCCGGATTCAACTGATTTGTTGTGGGCGGTTTTCATCCCAAGTGAGTCTAGGATTTTCCTCTGATAGTCCAATTCTCCAAACAACTCATTGAGTGTGATTTGCGTCTGCAAATCTGACCAGTTGTACATGACAATCTGGTGAAAAATGGTAGGCTCCAAGGTCCATGAGGAAGTATAATTCCAGTCGAAAATCCGTAATTCCGGGATATCATGGAGTTCCACATAGGTGCCATCTGGCCTGTACAGCAATGTCTTATTTTGAAGTCTGAACGGGATTTCTTGGCTGTGACTGCATTCAGCAGGGAGACCATGAGTTTGGACTATATTAGTGACTACGTCCATGTAGCCAATATGCTCCTCGCCATGATAGCGGAATTTGATAGGAATCTCCTTGGTGCAAGTACCGTTCATGGGTGCCAACCAGTAGTTTCCTGGTTTGATCACTTGGCAGGGCCAAACTTCTACGGCCATGCCTCCTGCTCTGGCATAGACATCAGAGCGTTGCAGGACAGCACGGACCGCTAACGTTGGGTTAGCTAGCAGATCGGCTTTGAGAATCTCCATAGTATTTGCTGCCATTTTACAGACAGCACCAAGGGCATGTGAAAATGCAAAGCGGATGTTTTGACTTTCTTTGAAAGTTACCGCCTGCAGGGATGAAGCCAAAATGTCAGTAGTGACAATACCATTCTTTTCAGCCCAGTTTCGCAAGATTGGTTTGTCCAGTGTAGATAAGTACTTCTGTAGGGTAGCTTCTGCTCGGGCTACAGTAGCATTTATGGGAGCATCCGTGCTTTGTCGCTTCTGTCGCGTTTTACGTCTACGCACCCAATAGAGCCGTTGGCCCAGGATACGAAATGGAATTCCTTGGTCACTGACGAGCAAATCCTTGCCTTCACAGTCTGAGGTAGCCCATCCATTCCGGAAGGTGAGCGCCAAGTTTCCATCCTCTGATAACCAGTTTTCATCCCATTGGTGGCCCGCAAGTGGCTTCCAGGGCAAAAATTCACAGCTTTCTTCTTTGCTGACATCCCAGAGCAAATGAGTGCCATCTCTCAGTTGACAGCTGCCTGCACTGTAATCACAATGGCCCACATCGCCGGCAGTGCTTTCCATTGTGTCCGAATGATGTCTTTTGTAGACATAGGCTTCATGGAGATAACAATTTGTGACTTCGAAATGTCTCCATTTACAGCAGTAGATTCCTCCTCCAGGATACCACCAATCAAGGTTATGACCGGTCTCATACAGATCACCCATTTTAAGCAACGGGCCTTCCGAACACTTTCTCCATTCCTTCATACTGTAGCACTCGTCAGCATCAACCTGCACGTTTTCTTTCTTGTCTTCCTCCAGATGATGATCACCGAAAAAGTACGTCATGACTTCTTTAGACTGCTTCACTTTGGTGCACTTGTAGGCACGGGACTTATACTGGACATAGTTTCGCTTATAAATAAGCACATCCGTGGACAATGGCTGAGATTCCGGATTTGTGAAGGAGACTTCACACTGAAGAGGTTCAGGCAGTCTCCAAAACGTTTTACCTTCATCCGATAGGCAAAGCATCGGATGGTCAGGGGCGATCAGAGCATTATCGCCTTTCACAGCACCGAATAGCAGGCTGAGCAACAGAAGGAAACCACTGAGACTCGCCAAACATCGTTTAGGTGAGGTCGGCGACGAGACTGGCTTCATGACCCAGTCATCACAACTTCTTGGAGGTGCTGTCGTCGCACAGTTCAGGGAGTCTCGAGAATGATCTGTCAGCTGTGCTACCAACCGTTGATTTTGTTCTGAAATAATCTGGTTCATCTCGCGTTCTTGTGCTAAATCGTCCATCAAACGTCGTTCCCTTTCAGCCCATTGTGCCGACCGGTCTTCTGATTCCAACGGCACTCTGACGTTGATCGCATTAATTCTTCTTCTGGCGCCCATGTTCTGTGGTGGCTGTGGCGGTCGGAGAAGTCCAGGACGGTTCACTGGACCATTCGAGGACAGATATCTTCCGGCAGGTTGAAATCCGTTATTCCCATTACGGGAATTTTGCATCTGCTGCGTCTGCGCTTGTCTTTGTCGGCATGCCGCAGCATAGTGGCCTGGTCGGCCACAGTATTGACAAATTGGTCGGGAATCTGTCGTGAATCTTCGAGGCTGTTCTTCTCTGCGGGAATCTCTACCACCGTTTCGCTGAGGATTGTTCCGACTGCTGTGGACATCACGAGCGAGATTTCTGACTTGCTCTTGCAGCTGTTCAAGAGACCTTTGAAGAGAAGAGTTGGCACTGGTAGTGTGATCGGTTGGCGCCGGTGCAAATGGCACAGCTGCGGCAAGAGACCCAATCGAGACTGGCCGCGGAGGTGCCATCAGAGGTGTAGCCGCAGATTGCGGGTGTAGATTCTCCAATGCTTCTAGTTGTTGTGCTTTCTGCACGGCTTCTTGAAATCCTGTAGGATTCAACGGGAACAAGGCTCGCTGATAATATGGGTGCAGATTATGCAGAAAACTGCGGAACAGCAACGTATCTTTCGCGTCAGGAGCCATATTTGGATAGCCGTCGTCGGCCAATTTCTGGAGTTGCCAGGCAAAATCTGCGATGCACTCATTGGGGCGTTGCTGTCTGGAGACCAAACTAAGGCTGGCCAAAATCTGTGCTTCTTTTCTTTCTAGGGCATTGATGAGCGCATCCTTCAGTTGTGGATAATCCGCTTTGATTGCGGGATCCAGCTGGGCAAGCCTCTTCTGGGCTTGTTCCCGAAAGTAGACGGGGACTAGTCTGGCTTTTGTGGCATCATCATATTGCTGTGCTTCCGCCACCACTTCGAAAATCGAGAACCAATTCTTGATGTTCTCAGATGGACTGCCATAGAATAACGGAATAGCGTTTTTTGGAAGATCTAACCGATCTGTCTGACCTCCAGGCATGGCAATTCCGTGATTAGCAAGTTGATTTACAGTGGCTTGGAGGTTCTGAACTTGTTGAACTGGGTTTTGTTGTTGGAGGGTAGAAATGAACTGCGGGTCGATCCTGTCAACTCCGCTTCGGACTGTGAGGAGGTCTTGTTTGACTTGGCTAATGTTCTGATCAAGGTCAGTTCGGAGGCTAGCAATGTCCTTTAGGAGACCAGTTACGTTGTGGTTGAGGCTGCTGAGATTGGTACGGTCCTGATGGATCTGGTAGGCTTGGTTCCTGATTTGATCCTGAAGTTCTTCAGGGGTTAGAAGTCTTCTCGGCAATCCTTTGCCTGAGGGTTCAGCGGCGGCTGAAGAGCTTGTGGCCGCAGAGCTTGCTTCAGTTGTGGGTGGAGGCGCACCAGTTGCACCTGTGGCTTCCGTGGCTTGGGCGGCTGAGGTTGTTCTTCGGGTTTTAGGCGGGCTCCGTGGTGTCATGCAGTGTGGATACTGATGATCCCACCGCTGCCACCAAATGTAACGTGGCGAATGGGTAGGTGGCTAGGACGGGAGCTTAGAGAGAAGAGTTAGGTAAGTTATACAAGGTTTAATGAGTATATAATGATGGCATGCCTCATTTAAGAGGAAGTTAACACATGAACGATAACTGATTAAATAAGCAGACCTCAGTTAAGAGGAGTTGGTTCACACAATCTTAAACATTCCTCAATTAAGAGGTAAGACCAAGAACATAGCTTAGCGGGTTTTGCATGACGTATATGTCTGAGCAGCTAGATCAAGGTGTATATAAAGTATGAAAATCAGTTAGTGCACAAGTGCAGTTTGAGAGCGAAAGAGAATGAAAGAAGGCCGAAGTTGGGTGAGCGGCCCTTTTATAGTTTAAAAATATGTGTAAAGAGTGGGTTAAATTTAATGAGAAAATGACGTTAAGAATTATTGGGGCAAAACGAAACGGATGTAAGGACAAAATTTATGGGTGAAAAGTTTAAGAAAAGAAAGAAAGAAATTAATTAAATTGACAGTTTAAAACTTTGGAAATTTTAAAAGAAACCAGGGGGGGTAAACAGGTTGATACGTCACAATAGCAATTAAAAGGTATATAATATACGCAATTATAAACCACAATCTGGGCTAATTTAGGCATATTTTAGCACAAATTTGTCAATTTTCAACTTTCAAGCCCTATTTTCGCATACGAAAACTATTGACAGAAGCGTTTGAGTATGTTTAATGTACTGTACATCGAAAATGGAGCATTTTTAGCCAAAAAACTTGGGTACAGTTTAGGGGGAGTCCCCCTCCCCCAAATTTCGGATTTTGGTGGGGTCCCCCGAGCCAAATTTGGACCACACCCAAACAGGTGGTACACCTATGTGTATATTACATCTCCATTTTATTTATTTAATCTTTTCAAAAGTTTGCATGACGGATTTTTTTCCAATTTTAAAAAATTCTTCAACTTCTGGGGGGCTCTGCACCCCCCCGTGTGCTTCTTGTGTAAATTCTCCATGCTTTGGTTCACTCACCTCACGGGATATATTTGTTTTCCAATTGGCAATTGAGCTAACCTTTCCATACACAATATTAATTTTTTTGTAAAAATATTTTGTTCCTGGAAAAAGCAAATCCCCCCCGGAAAAATTTGGTTACCCCCCCCCCCCAGAAAAATTTTTCAGCGGGCCCCCCCTTTTCAAAATCCTGGATCCGCCACTGCCCCCCTCATAGGTGTACCAGGCTACAGTTTACCCCCTGTGAGACCCCCCCACGAGAAGGCCAAAAACCCCCTCCCCCCCTACCCGGCCTCGACTACTACCCCCACCCCTCCAAGGCGAGCTCAGACCCTCCTCTCCCCCCTAAAATGGTGTCCAAACAAGAGAAAAAATGCAATTTTTCAAAAATTTTCTGAAAAAATTGGTTAGAAATAGTTAAAAATGCTAAAAAATAGGTTTTAAAACACAATACGAGTGGTTTTTTTACTAGATTTATGTCAAAAATAGTCAATTTTATGTCCAAAAAGGGCTATTTTTAGCTGAAAAAAATGTGGGTACAGTTTGGTTACAGTTTTTTGAAAATTTCCGATTTTTGAGACCCCCCCAAGCCAGATTTAGACTTTTTACCCCCCCCCCAGTCCCCACCCCAACCCAAACAAGTGTACCCCTTGTGAGAGCGATATTAGCTAGGGGTACTTTTGAAAGCGATTTTTGCTGTTTTTTACCAAAAAACAGCGATTTTTTATCCAAAACAACGCGTTTTCCGGACCGTTTTTTAGCAAACAAATACTGATTTTAAGGTGGTGATTCCCTTTGGTCACATAAAGTTTGCACCATTATTACTCATTCATTACTTGGAGTTAAGAAGCCATTTTTATATCAAAATGTAGCTTGACATTTTCTCTTTTTAATGCATGCCACGAAACTAACGTTGCTTTTCTAAAATATTTTTAACACATTTTAGAAGAAGTATAATTTTCCAGAATTTTTGCAGACTCAAGTAGATTTTTTCGCGAGACATCGGTTACATCATTTGATACCTCCATCAAATAGCTGGGGACGATTTTTAATTTATTGTGAAATCGCTCTTCGTTATAGAGAAATAAGCTGAAATGTGTGCGTAACCTGTATTTTGCCTACTTATTCCAAATTTGTCAAGCGATTACTTTAGCTAGAAAGCAGCAATCGGGGCAACTAAAAAATCGTCCCTGGGTATATTTGTGCAGAACGCATTAAGGCAAGTAGCAGCCCTCCAGCTTGCATGGTGAATGCTCCACAATCTTTGGAAAAAATTTGGTCGTGTTTCTGCAAAAACTACATTTTTTATAATAGCAGCCTACAGAATAGCAGTTGGAAGACGATCATGCGTCGGATAATTTGCCCCTATGAGACCTTCAGATCGAAACCCTTAGTTTGATTTTACGGCGTGCATAGTTCAAGAAATGATGGATTATTTTATTTCTGCAAAAATGACAAGTTTTCGACGGCAAAACAAGAAAATCGGCTATATCACACGGTAGAGAAAAGCTAGAACGTTGCTTTAAAAAGCAAAAATATAAAGCTCAACGAGATCTTTCGAATGAATATAGTCATAACTGCATAGCTGCTGCCAAACTTCCAGAAACTGGGGAAAACCGCCTTGACCAGAAATCTCGAATTTTTGAATCGGGGTTGCGCGGAGGGTGTCAGAACGCTAAAAGAACTTATTTCGGAAAGTTTCGTCAAATTTCATCTCCATTTATGCCGCCAACTAACAATATGTGACCAAAAGAAATCACCACCTTAAGTGAAAAATTCCGGCGAAGCCGGAAAATTTTTGGAAATTGTAGTCGTAAAACCTATTTTTCGAGCAATTTTCTTACCCCTTGTGGCCAATTTTCCTACCCCTTGTGGGAGCCATTTCGCGACCCCTTGTGGACGACTTCGCCGAGGGGGGGGGGACATTTCCCCCCTTGACCACCTGGGGCCTGTTGCATAAAACTTATTAGTAATAAATTATTAGTGATTAGTTGATTAGTTGATTAGTGTAGCGTTGCATAAAACTTGCCGAAATTTGATTAGTTATTAGTTGATTAGTGATTAGTTGACTAGTGATTAGTGAAAAATTATTAGTGATTAGTGTAGCGTTGCATAAAATCAGAATTTTATTAGTCTAAAATTTGATTAGTGATTAGTCGGGGACTATAAAATTGGAACTAATAAAATGATTTCGTTGCATAAAGCTTTGGATTTGATTAGTTATTAGTCTACACTAATCAAAATTAGCAAATTTTTGATTGGTCAAGATTCTCCAATCAAACTTTAATGGGGACTAATAAAAATTGAATAACTTCCGAATTTGCACATCTCTAGCACTAAAACTTTGTATTACGAATAAAATAAACATTTTTCAATTACGCTAATCTAACTTTATTGATTAAACGACACCTAAAACAAACTGTTTCCTCAAATACCTCATGAATAATTACAATAATATTTATTTATTAATTTCCATATATTGTATCAGTATTGTATCTGTTTTACATCTCTGATTCTTTCCAGTCAAGCTGTGTCTTGATTGCGTAAATGCAAGATATTACTTAAATTTACCAGTTATACCGGTTCAGCAATTTAATGGTCCCAAAGCTAATTTTTTATTTGAAGTAAACAATACAATAAAAAATAGTGGAGAGTAAAAAATGAAGTGTGAATCACCGAAACGTTCCCGCATCTTTTTAAAATTGTTACAACTAGTACTGGTTGCTTCTTCTTACCAAATCTAACTTTTCCGCTTGAGCCGGTGTTTTTTTCATACAAAATCAGTATTCATTTTCTCTATTATATATTTGATTATTTTTATTTCATTAAAACATACTTGATGAACACATGTTGTAATTCAAATAACGCTAAAGTAGATACCCCTGTGGTAACGTTTACCTACGACTTTTAATTCCCACTTTGAGTTAAACTATTTGGAGTTGCTTTAGTCTTTCTCTCCAAAAATTGCTTGCCTAGACTAACCTAAGCATGAACATGTTCCATGTTAAAGTGGCGATTTCCTTAAGCTCAGCCTTTTCTGAATCGTTATAATTTTCTTAATTTTTGGGGTTGGCAAATGATTTTTACATAATTTGAAGGCTTGTAATAAGTACATACATTTTCAGCAGCAGGTCAAGAAAATCGGCCAATGCACTTGGCGCAGAATTGCGCGATTTCGCATTGAGTTTTCTTGTGACGCGAAACGTTTTAGTCTAACTCAAAGAACATCCCTCCGCAGAATGCGAATTTTCACTCTGCCAAAAAATCTCACGAATCCGTTGCGTATACAGATGAAGAACACGAAAATAAGTTATTCTGTAGTCTTGGCTATTTTGGCTTTGGATTAAAGTCGTAATAGTGAAAAATACCCGAAAGGAAACCAGTATGAAGCTTGTCTATATCTTCACTGTTTACAACGTGACCTTAAAAATGGTTGAATAATTTTTCCCGGAAATCTTTGACAGGTTGGTTAAATCTGGAAATATGAGGCAGGCATACGCACAGCAACCAACAAGCGGACTCCTCACAGAGTTTGGACCTCAGAAACAACTGAAAATCTCCGCAAAAACTTTGGAGCATAGAAAAGAAAATTAAAGACAGTCAAAAAGTCCGTCGCCTGCAAACTATTCGGTAAAACTCAAAGAAAATCGCAGCTTTAGTAATTTTGACTAATTGACTATATATATGTTGCCATGCCAGTTAAAATTTTCACAGGAGCAGGTTGTAGCAAAATATGCAGCAACGAGTTCAGCGAGCTTTGGGTTTTGCAACGTTGGTAGATTGATGCCTGCTATTGTTTCCGTTAGTGGCACTAAGCTGTTGAGGCTGATCACTAGTTGTTATAGGTAGCAAGGTTTTTTAGGCTAGTGTTAAACAGTGACAACTGCGTTTTAATGTTCATTTAAATGTTATCACGATTTTGAATATATAACGCATGAATACATGGTAACTGTTTATCAAGGCGTACGTACAACAGCGCGCAACCTAAAAATTAACAAAATTTGAATGGCCTAAATTTTTTGGGTGATGGCCTAAAAAATTTGAGTCGTTGAGGCCATTTGGCCTAAAGTTCGGCGACCAAAAAACCCTTGCAGGTAGTATAGGTATATATTGCAGCGCTAGAGGTATTGTAAAAGATTTCATTAATTAAAAAAGCTTAGTTTTGATGTATTTGTCTATTACACTGATTTTAACAATTTTACGCCAAGACGTATTTAAAAACAGTAACGTATTTCAAACCATTTTTAAAAAATTTGCTAATTTTTTGTCCTACAAGAAAGTGCAAATTTTCATGCAAAATTTGTTCTGCTTTAATTGTTGGACTTTACTCAACAACTGCCGACTTGCATATAATTTTTTAAGTTGGGCTTTAACGATTGGATTTAATTGTATTTAATCCGCTTTAATCGGATCGAGAAGCTTTAAATTATGCAATGATTGATAAAAATACAAACAAAAAATATATATTTGTGAGTTATCTTTCGAATTTCTGAAGTTCAATTTATAGAAGAGGTATGAGGTAACCTAGCATCAAGGCTCAAGATTATAAAGCTTGGGGGCTAAGGTTAACTTTTACGTTAAGTATGCCAATGCATTTTTGGGAATTTATGTGGCTGAAGGTGTTTTACATTGCGCAAATCATCCCCGTAAAATTGGAAAATTTGTTTAACCGCAGCTTATTTTCAAAAAATAGCATTACATAGTTTTTTATGCTTAAGCTTGATTTTTATTAGTGTAGCAAAAACTGATTAGTCGCGAAAAATTTTATGCAACGCTACACTAATCACTAATCACTAATAAAGAAGCTTCACTAATCACTAATAACTTCATACTAATCACTAATCAAGCTGCACTAATCACTAATAATTTTCAGCTAATAATTTATCAGTCTAGACTAATAACAAATAATTCTACACTAATAAAAATAAAGTAATCACTAATAGTTTTATGCAACGCTGGACTAATCGCTAATCAACTAATCAATAAACTAATCACTAATCACTAATCAACTAATAATTTTTATGCAACGGGGCCCAGCGTTGCATAAAACTATTAGCGATTAGTCCAATTTTTATTAGTGTAGAGTGATTAGTTATTAGTCTACACTAATAAATTATTAGTTGAAAATTATTAGTGATTAGTGCAGCTTGATTACTCTGGACTAAGCGCTAATCAACTAACCAACTAATAAACTAATCACTAATCACTAATAAACTAATAATTTTTATGCAACGGGCCCCTGGGCTAATTTAGGCGTATTTTAGCACAAATTTGTCAATTTTCAAGCCCTATTTTCGCATACGAAAACTATTTACAGAAGCTTTTGAGTACGTTTAATGTACTGTACATCGAAAAAGGAGCATTTTTAGCTAAAAAAACTTGGGTACAGTTTAGGGGGGTCCTCCCCCCCAAAATTTCGGATTTGGGTGGGGTCTACCGAGCCAAATTTGTACCTTCTACTCCCCCCCAACCCAATCAGGTGGTACACCTATGCCCCTTTACCCGACCTCAACTATTCCCCCCCTAAGCCGAGCTCAAACCTCCCTCTCCCCTAAAATTGGGTCCAAGCCAAGTGAAAAATGCCACATTTTTGAAAAAAATTTTTGCAATCTCTGAAAATTTTTGAAAAAAATTCGAAAAAATGGCTATATATAAATCACCAATAAACAGCTAAAGATTGTTATTTATAGCAATTAAAAGGTAATATACGCAACTATAAACCACAATCTGGGCTAATTCAGGCATATTATAGTACAAATTTGTCAACTTTAAAGTCCTATTTTCGCATACGAAAACTTGACAGAAGCTTTTAGAGTACGTTTAATGTATATACTGTACATCGAAAAAGGAGCATTTTTAGCTAAAAAACTTGGGTACAGTTTAGGGTGGCCCCCGAGCCAAATTCGGACCTTCTACTCCCCCCACCCCAAACAGGTGGTACACTTTGCCCCCCCCCCTAAAAATTTTCAATCCCCTACCAGGGACCCGTTGCATAAAAGTGATTAGTCGATTAGTGAATAGTTGATTAGTGTAGCAGTTTTTTTAGAAAAACTTTTGCTGGAGTCCGCCGTTTTTAGAGTTTTCTTTCGGCACCATATCGTAGCTGTTGAAGTGCTCTATCCAAAAGTCATGAAGTAGTTAACTTATCCTCATTGACTCATTCAGTCAAAGGAAAATTTTGAACTCAATCTTAATTTCTTTACTTTTTAAGCTGACATCATTTCAATTTAAGTTGTAACCTAATTTAAACTTTTGATTTAGTTAGAACGCTCAAAGCGCTTCAATATGATATATAAATTATTGCCGTAGCCCATTCGTAGCTTCCATTATCCTCGGAAAAACTGCTACACTAATTAGCTAATCACTAATCAACTAATCACTTTTATGCAACGGGCCCCAGAAGCCAGAACTTTTGCAAATTTTTAGCCAAAAGTCTAACAATTTTTAGCGAAATATTGCTTAAATTCGCTTAATTACCTTAAAAATCGCCAAAAATAGGTGAAAATTGAGAAAAATTTTCAGTTTCATAACGAAAAACCAATTTTCCGCCGACCCCCCTTTCGAAAAATTTTCTTACTCCTCCCCCCAAATCGACCGGCCCCCCTCTCCCTTTTTTGCCAGACCCCCCCTCCCTACTTCTTTTCCAGCCTCCACCATACTTTTTTCGCCAGCCACAACACCTCCCTCCCCCGGAATTTTGGGGGGCCCTTCTTAGACCCCCCAAAAACTCCCCAAGAAAAATTTTGCTGAATTTACCCTAAAAATACCCAATTTATATTATATTATTTTATATAATTTATATATAACCCAATTTTATCTAAAAATACCCAATTTTCGCTCCTTCGGCGCGACTACCCCCCCCCCCCCAGCCGGGGGCCCCAAACATTTTTTAGGGGGGGGGTTGGAAAATGGCTAGGGGTAGTTATCCCCCGCCAATTACACCTATGCCCGGGCCCAGATTTTCAGATTTTGCTACCCCCCTGATTTTGACCAAAACTGGCACAGAATCGAAAATTTAGGGAGTTTTTGGGCAATTTTGGCCAACGCCCCCCAGATTTTTTGCCCAGCCACACCTACGGGCATAGGTGAGGCTGGGCAAAAAATCTGAAGGGGGGGGTTCGGTTCCCGACGGAGGGTGGGGGGACCATAGGTGTAATTGGGGGTACCCCCCAGCCATTTTTCCAACCCCCCCCCCAGAAATTTTTGGGGGCCCCGGCCCCCCCCCCAACTGGGGGGGGGGGGGGGTACTGGGTAGTCGCGCGAAAATTGGCCAAAATTTGGGTATTTTTAGGGTAAAAAAGTCCAAAGTTTTGGCTTAACGTGTTTATTATCGCGAGAAATACACGTTTATAACGGTTTTTTGGACTTCTAGACTCAATATTGACCTTATTCTGGACTCGGAAACATGTTGTCAATCAAGTTTTCGAGTTTAAAAGCACTGTCTAATGTTAAAATTACTTAATGATTTCATGTTTTTCGGCATTAGCATTCATGTTTTTCGGCATAAGCAATGGCTGAAAATGCTATTTTTGGCATAAAAATAGAAAAAATTTTTTGGGGGAGGTTTGGGGGGGGGGTCGTGTGGGGGTTTGGGAGGGTCTAAAAAGGGGGCCCCCAAAAATTCCGGGGGAGGGGGCCCCCCAACCCAAATCCCCGTTACACCTATGGTACACACATATATATATATTAAAAGTGGTTTTCGTTCAGCCAAGTGATTATCTTCTTGTTTTTATTCATTTTTGACATGAAAGGTTGAAGAATCATAGTAGATACGTATATAAAATAGGCAATAAAAATGCGAGCATATATATATATATATATATATATAATGGTTGAATTTCAAATTTCGAAATTTTTGGAAAGTATACACAATGATGGGTAAACATAAAAATGAGTATATATATATATACATAAATTTGGGTACATACATACATAATAGAGGATGGAGACCAAAATGACAAATTGTGGCGACCCCCCCCCCCCAGAGTTTCAGATTTTGGCTACCCCCTCTCCCCCAGATTTTGGGCCAACGTGGCCAAAAATGGCATCAAATCGAAAATTTAGGGGGGGGGTCCCCCCATAGGTGTAACGGGGATTTGGGTTGGGGGGCCCCCTCCCCCGGAATTTTTGGGGGGCCCCCTTTTTAGACCCCCCCAAACCTCCCCCCAAAAATTTTTCTATTTTATGCCAAAAATTGCATTTTCAGCCATTGCTAATGCCGAAAAACATGAATGCTAATGCCGGAAAACATGAAATCATTAAGTAATTTTAACATTAGACAGTGTTTTTAAACTCGAAAACTTGATTGACAACATGTTTCCGAGTCCAGAATAAGGTCAATATTGAGTCTAGAAGCATAGGTGTACCACCTGTTGGGTTGGGTTGGGGGGAGTAGAAGGTCCAAATTTGGCTCGGGGGACCCCACCAAAATCCGAAATTTGGGGGAGGGGGACCCCCCCTAAACTGTAACCAAGTTTTCTTGGCTAAAAATGCTCCTTTTTCGATGTACAGTATATACATTAAATACGTATACTCAAAAGCTTCTGTCAATAGTTTTCGTATCCGAAAATAGGGCTTGAAAATTGACAAATTTGTGCTAAAGTATGCCTAAATTAGCCCAGATTGTGGTTTATAATTGCGTATATTACCTTTTAATTGCTATAAATAACCATCTTTAGCTTTTTATATGTGAGTTATAGCCATTTTTTCAAATTTTTTTCAAAAATTTTCAGAAATTGCAAAAAATTTTTCAAAAATTTTGCATTTTACCTGGTTTGGACCCAATTTTAGGGGGGAAGGGGGTTTGAGCTCGGCTTGGGGGGGGGAGTAGTTGAGGTCGGGTAGGGGGGGAGGGGGGTCTGGCCTCTCCGTGGGGGGGGGGGGTCTCACAGGGGGCAAACTGTAGCCTGGGACACCTATGTCTAGAAGTCCAAAAAACCGTTATAAACGTGTATTTCTCGCGATAATAAACACGTTAAGCCAAGACTTTGGACTTTTTTGAAAAATTTTGCAAAAGTTGCCCTAAAATGCCAAATTTTTGGCCAATTTTAGCACCTTCGGCGCGACTACCCCCCCCAGTTGGGGGGGGGGCGGGGGCACTAGCAGTAATTTTTCTATTTCGTGACCTTTGTAGAATTTTTACAGAACATTCGTTGAGGCGCAGTGCTAAAATTTAATAATATTTAAGGCGCAGTGCGCGTTTGTGCACCCAAATGATGCAGAAGGTGGTCAAAGTGCACCAAATAGGGTAATTGGTACTCATTTTTTAGTGCGAAACACATTATAATGGTATAATACACTGAGATCGCGCCGAAGGCGCGAAAATTTTTTTGAAAAATGGGCGTTTTATACATGGCAGGAAAAAGTCCTGGGGGGCAACACAATTTCAGGGGGGGGAATTGGCCCCCCCCCGCCCCCCCCCCCCCCCCCCACCCCCCCTCCTGGCTACGCGCCTGGGCGGGGGCCCCCAAAAATTTCTGAGGAGGGTTTGGAAAAATGGCTGGGGGGGGTTACCCCCCCCAATTACACCTATGCTTTCAAGTACAACGATTTCAAACTCGCTAAAAATTTTAATACACTTGTTTCTTCTTCAAAATGTTAGATACGGCTTGAACGCCATCGACCGGTACAAACAACCTTTGGTAAGCAATACTAGGAAAAGTCGTAGAAAAGCGCTCATTAGTCCTTTTTCGAAATCCGTTAGGTAGCTAGCTAGGGTTACTTAAAATATAGGTAATAGGCAGCACAAAGTTGTATTATCTGAATCTGGTGGAAAAGTATGTCCAGTGGAGAGTGAGAAATATATATATATAATGTTAATGGAACATATCTCGAAATTTGTATATATAGTTTTTCTAATTTCTAACTGAAAGTACACATATATACATAAAATTCGGTATATATACATAAACGGCGTATACATAATGACTGGTCTGGGTTTTCCTACAGGGGGGGTGGGGGGCCCCCAGAAATTCGCCCCCCCCCAGACTTGGGTCGCCCCCCCAGGATTTGGGTCTTCCCCCCAGAACTCTAAAATGCCCGGAAAAATAGGGTTTTGAGGGTAAATTTTGAAAAATTTTTCCGGCTTCGCCGGATTTTTACCCATTTTTAAGCATTTTTTAGCTATTTTAAGCTTAAATTTAAGTTAAAAATAGTTAATTTTTTAGCTTAGCATCAAAAAATTGCTATTTTTAGGCATTTTTTGAAAAAATTTTCTCCCCCCCAGACTTCCCCCCCCCAGAAATTTTTGCCTAGGGAAAAGCCAGCTGGCACAATACATAATGATATAAAATCCCTTGACACCCCGCCCCATCAGTCGATTTCTGGTAAGGTCAAACTTGGCCGCGATGGGTCAAAAAATGGAATTCGCCCAAACTCTGCCAGTTTGAAGGTACTAGTGGATGTACTGACCTGGCAAAATATTATTGGATTCGGTGCAGCCAGTTTCGAGCAATGGCGATTTTTATTTCAGGGCCCTCAATGCTTTTTTGGCACAGCAACGGTGCTGATATTTTGTCCCATTGCACCCAGCTCACTTTGCCTAGGTAGATAGTTTATACACCGTTCGAAAGCTAATTTTAAGGGCTTCTAAATATAGTATATTGAATGGTGCTGCGTGCCTTAAATTTTGACTTCGACGCCAAAACATCGGCAGAAGCCAAGAGAACTCTCATTCACAAAAAGCTACATTTGGAATTATTACCGACGCTCAGTAAAAAAGCTAGACACAGATTTTTATCCAGAAATAGAACGGTATGTTCGCAATAAATGTGCAAAATTTCAGCGAATTTAATGATCCCTTGCGTTGTCTGCACTACATTGCAGGACGTCCACCAGTACTGTCTATTCTGCATGTGAACATCTTTAGAGAAATCCAGAGACCATAAGGGAAAAGCTAGGGCTAGGTTTTTGTAAACAAATTGTGAGTATGTTTGTCACGTTGAAAGGTGGAATTTTTCTGACCCCCAAAGTGGCAAAGGCTTCATTGTTTCTGTCAAAACTTACGATTACGGAACTGTTACATTTAGATTAATGGATATTAAAACTAATCAGGTTACAAAGATGATTGTACAGTTGTAGAGCGATCGTACACAAAGTCTTTTATGCCACAACTATTCTTCGGTGCATTCCTCTGCGCCCTCACTAACACAGTAGCAGTCAAAAGCGAGTCAAATGATTCCGATGAAACACTAGACGAGATATCAGCCCACAGCCTGTAGAATTCACTAAACCGGTAGAATTCTGCACGTGACCGGACGGTCCAACCTGCAAATTCGTGTGCATGTGCAAAACATTAGCCTTCACTTTTCACAAAGTGCATAAAGATGAACAATGATCAGCCATCCATGACTGAGATTTAACGTGCAGCTTAGTCACTTTTCACATAACGCTTGGAAAATTTGCAAAATGCTCAGTTTGCTGAAGCTATCCGTCTGCAATCATCTGCTCTGACAATTGCAAGGCAAGGTGTCCAAAGTGTCAACTACTTCACTACCATAAAATGTAAAATAGTATGCCATAAATAATGTCTTGCGTACTGGCTTTACACCACTTAAGAATCCTCAGCAACGTCGATTTGCTTAACTACAGTTAAGACTTTCCTGTTTCATCCAAATATTTATGATAAACCATCACTATTCTACCACTAAGCCGGTAGAATTCCGCACGTGACCGGGCAGTTCAACCTGCAATTTGTGTGCAAAAAGTTAGCCTTCACTTTTTCGCGGTCCCTGGTTTTAGGCGATAACCTATTTCCAATGTCGTGATCCAGTTGATCCGTATACAACGTCTAATACAATTTCGTGCAAACTCCGCAAGGGCTCATTGAATTTGCTGAAATTTTGCACATACACAGACAAACATACTCACAATTTGTTTACAAAAACCTAACCCTAGCTTTTCCCTTATGGTCTCTGGATTTCTCTGAAGATGTTCACATGCAGAATAGACTGTACTGGTGGACGTCCTACAATGTAGTGCAGACAACGCAGGGGATCATTAAATTCGCGGAAATTTTGCACATTTATTGCGAACATACCGTTCTATTTCTGGATAAAAATCTGTGTCTAGCTTTTTACTGAGCGTCGGTAATAATTCCAAATGTAGCTTTTTGTGAATGCGAGTTCTGGCTTCTGCCGATGTTTTGGCGTTGAAGTCAAAAGTTAAGGCACGCAGCACCATTCAATATAGCATTTTTAAAAACCCTTAAAATTAGCTTTCGAACGAACGAACGAACTATCTACCTAGGCAAAGTGAGCTGGGTGTAATGGGACAAAATATCAGCACCGTTTCTGTACTAAAAACGCATTCAGGGCCCTGAAATATAAATCGCCGTTGCTCGAAACTGGCTGCACGGAACCCAATAATATTTTGCCAGGTTAGTACATCCACTACTACCTTCAAACTGGCGGAGTTTGGGCCAGGGTTTTTTGAAAATCGGACCTGCGTAAATTTTGCGTATTTTTGTTTTCGAGTGCGTATTTTTAATTTCGACTGCGTAAAATTACAAAAATCGCTTCTCAACGTTATAAAAGCTATAAACGCATTTAGCGTCGAATTAATGTTGTTTTAAGAGTTTTAAACAACGTTAAGAATCTTAGTTCGAGTTTAAATTGCGTGCTCTCTCTGCGTCTGCGGTGTAAGAGTATGAATGAATAGGTGACGAACAATAGATACGCAGGGGGTCTGGGGGGCGCAGCCCCCCAGAAGTTGAAGAAAATTTTAAATTTCGGAGTAAATTTGCTCTTAAAACTTTGACTTCTTTGCCTTGAACAGTTTAATAGTTAAGCCAATATTTGGTTAGACAAATACAGTTACTCTTCCCTTGATTTGAACACATATATAAGATTTTAATTTATATCTATACAGGGGCGTATCCAGGATTTTGAAAAGGAGGGGGTTTTAACTAAAATTTACTGAAAAGGAGGGGGTTTTGACAAAAATTTGCACTTTTTTTGTAATGGAGTATTGATAAAAGTTAACCCAAAAGGAGGGGGTTTCAACCCCTAAAACCCACCCCCTGGATACGCCCATGATACTATATCAAATCAAATAGAAAGAAAAGCATCGCATGGTACAACGTGGGCTTAGGCAGAAAGTATAATCAACTGTAGACGGAAGGAGAATCGAAGAGATATGCGGGGGGGGGGGTCTGTGGGGCGGAAGCACCCCAGAAGAAGCCAGAGCTCAAACTACGGTAGATTGTCTCAAGAAATTAATTTAGAACACTCTAGAAATTCCTACTACCGAACTTTACGGCTGCGTATTTCGGTGCGTATTTTTGTTTTTGACTGCGTATTTTTAAGCTCGACTGCGTAAATACGCAGTATTTTACGCAAAAAAACCATGGTTTGGGCGAATTCCATTTTTTGACCCATCGCGACCCCTATGCACCCAAGTCTGAGTTACTCAGAAATCGACTGATATATATATATGTATATATACACTGGCGGTGTTTGGTTTTAGTTAGTCTGTCCTTTGGTCTCTGATAAATCATACTGACTTTGGAGTAGCAGAGGTCTCTTGACTATGCCGGTATGTGTATTTATGTACGTATCATAGGGGTCGCGGCAGCGACCCCTATAATATGTGTGAAAAGTGACTGGAGACAGTGTAAAATAAGCTGCGCAAAATCCTGCGCAGATCTTATACGCAAATTGTAGAGCACATCGAGTTTAGTATATCTGTGAAGTTTCAGCCCCGTATCACTTACCGTTAAAAAGTTGCGCCCCGGACCGGTTATGGCGGCGATGTTTTTTTCCGGTTTCTCCTATTTGATGGTTGTATTGTACATAATGTTCGCCGCTTTCACGTGAACTGCAGCGGTGGGCCAACCTAAAGGGCTATAGGGTCTAGTAGCACCCTCTAAAGAATTTAAGAATCACAACTTTTTTTGCGCCGCAGCTGCGCCACAACGCCGCAAAGTCGGCTCATAGCGAAAAGTGACCATTTTTGTGGTCATCGCTCAGGTCGAACGTTACGATCTGGAGCTGATTTCTTTCTATATTCAGAAATTACATATATTGAACTAACTAACGGTCCAGGTTGCATGTCTCTATCTCTTTCCTAGCGACCACAGTGGCCCGTCAAAAATGGCGAAAATTCGAAAAATGAAAAATCGAAATTTCTCGCTATCTATTCAACTTTGAAAGCTCAAATCTTCCATACAAGGGTTTTCTGGCACGGAAAATCGATTCCCACAGTCAGTTTTACCGTCAGACCCACCCATCTTGCTGGGCTGGTTCCACTTTGCCGCCGGGAGGGTCAAGTCGGAAACCGCTTCCTGGAGGTCCATAGTAGGCTTTACCTGGCCTCTCAAAACTTTGTCTATAAGGGTTTTCTGGTGCGCCCAGCTCATTCCCGGTATCCGTTTTGCCATCCGACGTACCTATTTTGCTGGGCTGGTCAAAAATGGAATTTTTCAAAAGTGGTCAAATTTGTGTCAACAACTTTTGTCATGGAGCCACCCACCCAAATTTGCTGTGCCAAATAACGTCACGTGCCTATGAAACTTTGTCTTTACTTCTTCAACCGGAATGTAAACGATATAACATAGACACAGCCAACACACACATATTATCCTCTTTTGTGCGGAGCATTTTTGTTACTTGTATATACGTATTATAGGAGTGCGCGAGAGCGACCCCGTATAGTATGGGTGTAAAAGGCGCTGCGCGGCCCTTTGAGACTTGTTCGAGCACCGTGCCAGCTCAATACTGAACGAAACTCGTCAAGTTTGGTATCGTTGGAATCTACACGACGAGTACAACACGTTGCAAAAAAGTTTTGGTTAAAATTTTCGATCCCAGACAAGTTAGGTCCGTTTGTTTTTTATTTTTTCTGTGCAAGTCACGCTTGAAAAATGCAATTTTGTGCAGGGGTGTTTGAAAGATGTGGACGTTTTCAGTCGGAAAGGTTTATATTTTCTGAATGCCGATACCTACAGGGCTCTAGAAAGCACTTAGAGACAAGCGGCTTGTTGCATAAGAAATTGCCCTCCCTGGCGCGGGCTAAGAATCTCTACATCGAATTGGTTTGGATCTCTGGCCACTGCGGGATTCCAGGCTACGAAGAATCCGATGTGCTGGCGAAGCAAGGCCTTCTTCTACCACAACAAAACCTAATCTCTGTCTCTGCAGCTGCAGCTACAATACGTGAGAATCTCAAGCCATCATGGAAAGACATGATTCAGTCCGTACCCAAAGGTAGACGGTACCATCTCTACAGACTTGGGTGACCCTGACTCTGACGGGATGGTATCACTAACGAAATGCTGATCAACTTGCCGGAAGCTGGAAAATCATACCTGCTCAGTCTCTTCAACCAATCCTGGCTGCAAGGAGAAATCCCCCAGCCCTGGAGGGTAGCCGACATCATTCCTATCCTGAAGAGGGGTAAACCGGCTGCCGAGACAACAAGCTACAGACCAATCAGCCTGACAAGCTGTCTGGGAAAACTGCTGGGAAGTATGGTCAAATCCAGACTTCAGTGGTGGCTAGAACATCATCAGAAGCTGACCCCCGTCCAGGCTGGCTTCCGCCAGCTGAGATCCACAGAAGACCACATCTGCAGGCTCACTCAGTCTGCGGTGGATGGATTTCAGAAGCGACCCCCCCGCCAAACGGACGGTTCTGGCCATGATTGACTTCAAGAGCCTTTGACACGGCCATATGGGAACGGATCCTGTGGAAGCTCGTCCAGAAAGGAGTCCCTCAGCTGATGGTGAAATGGATCAAGTCCTTCCTCACCCACAGAAAAGGCCGGGTCCGCGTGAATCAGTCATTCAGCATGCCTAGAATCTTCCATCAAGGTGTCCCACAGGGCTCTGTCCTGTCTCCACTTCTCTTCCTCGTGTTCATCGACTACATACTACGGCAGCTCCCTGAGGAAGTCGAAAGCAGCATCTATGCAGACGACGTGGCAGTATGGTGCTCCGATCCAGACATCAGGACAGCTGAAGCGAAAGTTCAGGAAGCCCTGGACTCCATCACAGCATGGGCGAGAGAAAATGAAGCAGTCATAAATGTCGAAAAATGTCAATGCTGCATTTTCTCTACCCACAACAAACAAGCCAACCATCAGCCCAGCCTCTCCATCTGTGGTAGTCCAGTCCCCTACGATCCGAATCCATCATTCCTGGGGGTAACGCTGGACTGGAATTTGTCATTTGCCCCCCACGTCAAGAATCTGAAAACCCGCTGCCGTAAAAGAATTGCCACACTCAGCGCAGTAGCGGGAAGATCGTGGGGCCCCTCCAAAGATGACCTCCGCCTGATGTACATTGCGTACATCAGATCAATCATCGAATATGCTCTGCCTGCCTGGTATCCCTCTGCGTCGGATAGCACTGTGGCTAAGCTAGAAACCATCCAAAACTCGGCGGCCAGGGTAATTACTGGATGCTATGCTGGATCACCCGCCGATCTGGTCAGAACCGAAGCAAATCTGCCACCGCTTCGACTGCGAGCAGAGGAACTGTCTGCCTGTGCCTATGAAAAATCTC
>JASAND010024945.1:0-10133 GCA_030248195.1 Trissonchulus latispiculum
TAGCTCCCAAAGTCACGAGGGGGAACCCACCCAATCCCACGCATACACGTTGGGGGAGCTACGTGACTTGCAAACGTGTCCCAGCCCACTTGATGATGTTATGAGAAGCCAGGCGGGTAGCTAGCCTAGCTACTCACCAGCAACGGAAAGGTTGATCATGCCAACCTTGATCCGTTACAGATTGGTTGAAAAATGAACTCAGGAGAAGAACCGTTCCCGGTAATGCAAGCGCCCCCTTACACTACACAATATGTGAAAATTGGGAATTGTGTCCAAGTGTTTAAGCTTGGTGACCTCCAGCCGACGTTATCCAAGCTGTTTTGGTTGGGCTCTTGGCAGTCGATTGCAAACACATTGAAGGTTTTACTTCAGTTACAGGAGTTTGACGGTTGAAAACATTTGCTCTAATATCTGTGCTAAATGTAAGGTAGATAAAAGGATTGATTGCACTGTTCAACATAGCTGATAAACCAACTATGGTTTCACCTGCTTCAACTGTTATAACTCCTTTGCTACTGAGCCACTGTGTAACCCAGAACGAAATAATGTAACTAACATACATTAAGCAGATTAAACCAAATTGTACAGCCAGTGAACTTTCCTTTTTTAAAACGGAAGAAGTCTTTGAAACCAACTTTAAGCGAATCAGAATGATAGAATATAAAATTACAACAATGAACGTCATTCCTACAGATTTTATTTGAATATAAATTACTGCTAAATTAATTAATGTTGAGTTTGAGCCGCTGCAAACCCACCGATAAGTCACGCTGTTAGAGACATGCCATTGGCATCCTACACCGTACATAAATGCAACAGTAGAAGCCGATACGAATACACAAACTAAAACCACAATAATAACATGCTTGTTACTGAAATAAATCGAGTATTTCTGGAGCATAAAAACAGCTATTAGTCGATTAATGCAAATTCCAACAATTAATTCAATCACTGTCCACGTAGTAAAATTATTGACAATCCCCGCAACATATATATACATTGCGGAAATTCTATCTCTATATAATACCTCCACATCGGCGAATGTTATTTGTTGGAATAAATACAAACAGTCAAAAATACCAAGAACCAGAGCCAGCTTATAAAATGGATTAGCGTAGTGGCTGCTGCGATACTTCCATAAAATATAACACACCTTCAAATATAATGCTGTACTAAAAACAGCAATGCATGAAGCTATAGCGTTGTATACAATAACGTAGTTGCTGAATTTGGTAGTGGACGAGTTCGTCATGTTTGACGAGACAATGTCAAGGCTAAAGAACAAGAATACGTCAAATACAACTGTAGTCTGATCAAATGTATAATCCGAAACCTAGCCACGGCCGGAACTCCTAGAACCGTAACTTAGCCGCTTGCCCAATACCTGTGATCCCCGTGAAATTGTTCACCCAGATAAGTGACCTACATTATGCTCATGGAGGACAATGCTAATTAATCCATTAATCAACATCAGTAATTAGGAATGAATCGTGGTCAAGAACATACACTTTCTTGAGGGGGAGGTTTGGTGGAGTTTAAACCTCCTCTTACCGATCAAAAATCTCACCGCCATCAACAGAGAGGTATTCATCACTGAATTAGTTTTTCCTGGTTTTCAGGCAAAATACCAGTCAAATCTGATTTTAGCGGCCTTCTTCCCTTCTCAACGTTTCGAGCTCACATGTGGTCAAAACCCAAAAATAGGCAAATCAAATGTGCACGATCTTATATAATTTTGGGCTTGACATAGCAAAAATAGCAAAAACGGAATAGCAATGAAATTAAGACAAAAATTCTGGATTATATTACCGCCTTATCGTGCATCTTATCTCAACACTTGGAGCGCCTGCTATTGCAATCTTGCCGAAGGCTTATCCATTGTTTGTAACCAAAGTTCAAACCTATTTAGGTTGCAGATATACACACTAATCGTGCTAGTACCATTAAAAACGTAAAATTAGAACGCTAAAAATTCCCAAAACCTTTGCAGTTAACTCTGTGCGAACAATAATAATTTTAGTAAGTTATTACAAAAAAACAGTTCTGAGAAGCTTTGGAACTTTATTGCAAAAATATAATTTCAATTGCCTGGATTGATATACTTTGATTCACTTTTACTTATGCCAAGAGTACATAATATAAGAGTGTGCCACTAGGCACACTCTATGCTATCGGAGCAAAAACTATGCTCTGCTCGCTAACGGCCTACTCCCCCCCGCAAATGAGTACCTAGTCGAATGTCGATGTTTATATGCTTAAAGGGGGGGGGGTCCATTTTTGGCCGCTTTTTCGACCATCTCCGATTTTGCTCATTTTCACATATTTTGTTGTCCGATTGGTATATTTTAACGAGTTTTTTAAATGAAGGTCGGATCTCTTACGGTTAGCGAGTAATTTCACCTCAAAGTTGATGTCAGTATGTATTAAACATAGGAAACGGAAAAAGTGGTAATTTTTTCCGTGCGCCAGAGAAATCTTGCCACCGACAAAATGGAGCACTTCAACGTCCATCCTATATTACGATCTCGAAGGGTGATTTGTAGGAAGCAGAATTTTAATTTAGGCCTTCAATAATTTTTAATTAATTTTCTTCGGAATTTGGATTCTATACATGTAGACTCCTGTGTCTAAACAAACGTTGCTGTATGTTTATAACTGCTTCTCAGTATCTTTTTTTAGCCGAGGGGAGCCTAAAACACTACAGTCAAGGAATCATTGTTTCCGGGTTAGTGAATGATATCAGGGGAGTAGTGTTATTTTTTAAACAATATTATATAAATTTGAAAAATTAAAAGGGGAACAGAAATTTAAATTTGGTCTTATTTTATCTCCCCCCTTGCTGAAATCTCGCAGTCTGCTGAAAAAATTGCAGAGTATGCAAATTAGATAGTTGAACAGTATGATCATTTGAGGAACATTGGCGTCTGTGGCTGCTATCACTTTTTAACATTCGCCAGGAATTTATCTTCACGCCCTTGTCAGAGTTTGGTTTGTCTCAAAAGAGATTGTATGTAACTTCTTACTGGATGGCATAATCCTCTAAGTTAGCTGTGCTAATTTTGTGAAATGGGAACATTGTCCTGGTTTGCCCTCCTCTCCTTTCTAATATTATTTTACTGTATCGATATTAACCAGAATACAACCAGAAGAAGGACACGACAATTGTTCAAAGTACGTTCTAAACAGTGCGTTCAAAGTTTTGTAAGGGAAGCAGGCATAGAAAAGATTGATAAGCCTGCAATGGGAGTTCAGCTGATGGTCCCGTGGTGTAGTGGTTTAGCATGTCTGACTCTAGAGCAGAAGGGCCGTGGTTCGATCCCCGGCGGGACCAATTCTTTACTTTCAATGGTGAGTGAAAAGCTGAACCTCCCTCTTCCCTTCTCTCTTCTAGGTCCTGGTTTCGTGGGTACGAGGGTGCCTGACGCCTCCCGTTCGGGCTTGTCCTTGGTTTCTTCCTGGTCCACCAGCCCTGGTAGAAGCGCTACAGTTTAAAGCAATTTTACGCCTGCAGTGTTCGACCACATAATGTCGATACAGTTCAGATCGCAACAAATTCAATGCACACGGTGACAGCAGTATGTTATGTGTGCAGCATAGCTTTGAAAGTCTATAATGCAGTCAGGATTATCAATCGCTGCTAGATGCCGAGTAAATAACCCAAAAAACGGAAGGCCGCACCAGACCGTACTGCTTGCTACGTAATAGCAAGACTACATAATAACTAAGAGAGTGGCAAGCGTAACCCTCTTAGTAAATAAGGCTGGGGACATGCTCTGCACGATAACGACTGACCCCCTACACAAAAAGGCCCCAGTGACCCCTCCCACAAATGAGTACCCAGTACGCATTTGTGTACCATCACTCGCTTGTATGCTTATGTGTTGAAGCTCGAAAGTGGCCAGTTGCTGATTGATAGAACCAAGAGTACATAATAGAATAAGAGTATGAAACTCTTACGCTGCTATGTACTAAACATGCTTGATATGCTCGGGTCACTAACTCGGGACCCCCCCCCGAAAGTTTCGGGGGGGGGGTCCCACCCTACACTAATTACATGCTTTCATATAAGTGTGTGTCTGCTCGCTGATTCGCTAATTAGCTTAGGCTTACGATAGGCATTTTATTAGTAATTTTTAATTAATTAATTATAACTTTAATTAGGTTAATGTAATTAAAAAACTAATTCGACAACTTCGTAGCATTTTTTCTGCTCTTTCCAACGATATAAAAATTGTTGGAGACTACATTCCTACGAATTTTTGTTTTGTGCAACAATTTTTATATCGTTGGAAAGAGCAGAAAAAATGCTACGAAGTTGTCGAATTAGTTTTTTAATTACATTAACCTAATTAAAGTTATAATTAATTAATTAAAAATTACTAATAAAATGCCTATCGTAAGCCTAAGCTAATTAGCGAATCAGCGAGCAGACACACACTTATATGAAAGCATGTAATTAGTGTAGGGTGGGACCCCCCCCCCGAAACTTTCGGGGGGGGGGGGGGTCCCGCGTTTGTGACCCGAGCATATCAAGCATGTTTAGTACATAGTAGCGTAAGAGTTTCATACTCTTATTCTATTATGTACTCTTGATAGAACGTTTTTGGCTACAACACATAAGCATACAAGCAAGTGAGCATACACAAATGTGCACTAGGTACTCATTTGTGGAAAGGGTCGCTAGGGTCTAATTTGTGTATGGGGTCAGCCGTTATCGTGCAGATAATGTCCCCGGCCTTAATAACTAAGAGTTACACTCTTAGTTATTATGTACTCTTGGTAAAAGGCACATTTACTGTCATTTCATTTACCCGTTCACTGAGGCTCAAATGCGGAATAATGCTCCTTTCAGGGGCCTTCTTGTTAAGTTTGCGAACAGCCAAATTTGACTGTTTCGCAATGTTAAAATTGGGGGTCAGCAAGTTTGATGAAATATTCTGAAAGCTGTAAGCCCTAATTAAAAATTCTACTTCCTACAAATCACAGCATGACAAGACATTTCGAACGATATCAATTGATCCTGGTTACCTCTGTCCCATTTCGAGATTTCTCTGGCGCAGAAATCTCAATTTTTAGCAAAATGTAGGAAATTCCCGTTTTTTGGCAAATAACTAGAGCTATGGCAAAACAGACCTATAAAATGTTGGATTATCTATTTGCGCACGATTATTGATGACTTTAGGTCAAGTTTGGGCACAAATTGTGCAGGTTAGTGCACTCAGTTGGTCGCTGGGGTCAAATATGGGGTCTGACAACCATAATCTCAAAAATAGCGATTTTTCAAATTTTTCGAAATACGTTAAATTTTATATCAATCGAAAGCTCTCATTGTCGGGAACATTTTTTCTTCTAAGGCCATTGCCCGCAAATGCACCAAATTCATGTTATCGGCAGTTAAATGATTTTCGTGATCAATGCTTTCCAGCGTCGGTGCTACTTCCTAAAATCACTAAATAAAGTCATAAAGAAACGTTTTCCCATTAAAAGCTACCCTAAGTTCTTTGTTTGCATCAGATATCAAACATACAACCGAATATAGCTCCATTCTCAAGGAAGTTCAGGTGTAAAGTGCCTTTATTTGCTGCGGCACCGCCGTTTTCACCTGTTTTCAAATTGCATGCAATTAATAGCCGGTTACTCGTTAAGTACTGAACAAAACTACTCGAAATTGAAACTCGATATGCAGGACATATGTGACAAAATTTTGTGTGAAAATGAGCAAAATCCGTGACCATAAAATTTTTCATGGTGGACCCCCCCTTAAGGTGCTGGTATCCTTTTGTGCAGTGCTTTTGTGGTGATTTTTTGAAACGCTATAACTTTCGCAATTTTGAGAGTTGGAAAGAGCTTTATGCATCGTTTTAAAGCTTATAATCTGTATATTAACAAGAGCTTACGAAACTTGCAAAATTGGCAGAAAATAGCAATAAACTTCCGACATGCTGACATCTGACAGACTGAATATAGACCAAAAATTTTTGAACATCGATTTCTCAAAACTGTAGAATCGGCCAAAATTTTTTCTTGTGCCATGATATGAAGGACATGTGGGCCGAGGGACATTTTTTTTGGATGTGGCTCAACAAGTCTCAGTACTCCAGAAAATCCGGCAAATGCGCGATGACACAAAAATTCGCAACTTTCTGTTCAGTTTTCTCACACCTGGAGATGTTTTAGCTCAAACCAAGAAAAATGTCCCTCCGCAATAGGGCGAATTTTCATTCAGCCCAAAATCAAGCGAATCCATTGGACAGTTTTGGAGAAATCAATGTTCAAAACAAAATAATCGCAATTTTGCCAAAATGGTTTTTCGGCGAATTACCTAGCTTAAAGCAACGAACTCCAGCGAATAGGTATTGATAAAATGCGCAACTGGACGGTGTATCGATTGAGTGTAAATAAGCCGAAATTGTCTGTAAGATTTGGCAGTAATTTTGAAAAAACTGATTTCGTCAAAAATGGCCATTTTTTGACCCCAAAATCGTTTTTGGCTTATACTGCCTTAACCACTAGAGGTAGCTCAAAAGTTGCAAAAGCAAAAATGTTCATTTTGGTGCCTTCTTTCCAGCCATAACAACCAATCCGGTGTAGCGACTATGTACTGAGAGAATAAGGGCAAAATCCAAAACTTTCTTATCTTTAAACCTAAAAATCCGGGACTGGTGCCAGAATGTTAAAGAGCACGAAAATAAGGTATTTGGACAGTTTCATCCACTTTCATAAAGAATTGAAGCTTGTAGGGTCGAATTTACACAAAGCGATACCAGCACCTTAAGCTCGAAAACACAAGCAGTGTGTTAGCGAATTTTGTGGCTGTTTCGAGCTGTAGCACACAAACATAGCACACGAAATTCCTTGAAGTGATGGGTCTAATTTGAGGGGGGGATGGGCCGTTAGCGAACAGAGCATAGCTTTTGCACTGATAACATAGAGTGTGCCTAGGGGCACACTCTTATATTATGTACTCTTGCTTATACTTAAATCGATCAACAGCCCCCGTAACCCACTTCTAGCTCTACATAATACAATATAAATAATATAAAGTAATACTATATAGGGTTTGTAAACCGTGCTACTCTGGACCGGATCTTTGTTTTGTTGAACACGTAGTAACATGTTACCAATACGTGCAGCCTGCACAAGTACAGTCAATACAGTTACAATGCTGTATCTTAGTAAGTCTTAATAATTTTATCAACTAATGATGCAACGAACGAAGGTGTTAATGTGTGTGCTGCGTGCCAGCAAGCTACCTAATAACTGATAATTAGAACAAAGCTATTGTGATTTGCTAATTGGAAGTACGAATGTCCGCATTACGTGTGCCGGGTGGAAATGATTTCCCTTTACATCAGAGGCAGCACGCATGATCTTATGATTGAGCGGTGTTATCAAAACAAGGGAAGAAGCAAAGTAAAACAATAACGACGTTTTCTCCAGCTCAAAGCAACGACCACACAAACACTACCTAACTTGTGCTGTCCATGAAATCAAGTAGAAATGCATTCTAACCATCAATGTATTTGCTGTAACACTCGTTAAACATTGAAATCGCTTAAGGATGTTTCACAGTTTCAGCCGTATGCCCCGTGTCGCAGAGTCATTTATCGCGTCCCGTTTGTCGCGAAAGTGATCCACAGGTTTATAGTTTGGAGTAGGGTTGTATTGATTCAGCTATTTCAGTTTCGATTCGATTCAGTTCAGTTTTTCTATTTCTCAAATATATACGATTCGATTCAGTTCGATTTACTTCCCCTGAAATCTGAAACGATTCGATGCAGTTCGATTTTTCAGATTCTGAACAAACTGCGATTCGATTCAGATTTCCAAAATAGCGATTTTTGATTCGATTTTTTATTTTGTATTTCTGCAACAGATCACAATATTGCGGGCACTATTGTCTAACTTAAGGGGAGTCAATTGCTTGGTCGTTTTTCTGAACCTCGATGTATATATATATATATATATATATATATATATATATATATATATATATATATATATATATATTATGCTCCAATTCAAACAGCAAATTTAGTATGTTTTAAAATTAAAGTCACACCTCTCAGGAAATTTGAGAAAAGTCACCTTAAAGTAGAGGGCTTTATGTGCTAAAAGTTGGAGATTAAAAAGTTAGTACATTAGCAATAGTGTCAAAAGAACCTGAAACATTGATAAATATCGCCGACATCACTCGCCATCGTCAGGAAAACATGGAAAAGTACTGTAATTTGTTTGAGTTAGAATTTTGATTAAGGCTTTTAAAAACTTCGAATTGTTTTTTAAGATTAAAAATTTTAAGCCTTCCTAAGATAACGCAAATAAAATAAACTATATGTGAAAATATTTGAAGGCCCAAATGAATATTCAAACTAAAACAAACCACATTCCTTCTTCGGATATTTCTAACGTTAAAGCGGTGCCGGCTAGCTTTATCTAGTTTTGAGATTTTTTGTTACCAGACCAAAAAGTTAATTAGAAACTTTTCCGTTACCTTCCATTTACAAACCTCTACTTTAAGGTAAAATAATTCAACTACCCTAAAATGTCTGAGTTTAATTAAAACACTTGTCATAAACCGTATACTACGTATAAAATATGGAAAAATGAACGAAATCGTTGGGCAAATATTAGAATGGATGCACCTATACATTAACATAGGGTCGGGTCCTGGAGGGGGCTTGTCCCCAAAAAATTTTGAGGGGGCTTGTACCTTGAACAAAAATTTTCAGGGGGGCTTGTACCTCAAGAAAGAATTTGTAAAATGTTTCGAAAAATTAACGCTAATTTTATTAAAATTAGCAATTTTTTGTTAAAATTTGCAAAAAATCTTCAATGTTTGGAAAACATTTCTAAATTTGCCCAATTATCCCGAAAAATTAAACATTTTAGTTAAAATATTCCGGCGAGGCCGGAAACGTTTTAAAGTTTTACTGTAAAAACTATTTTTTTCCGGCTGTTTTTGGTTACCCCCTTGGCCCTTTTTTCGTTGCCCCTTGTCCCCGACGGCGATAGGGCTTGTAGTTTGTCCGGGTTGGGGGGGGGCTTGGACCCCCCCGCGTTAACCTATAGATGCACCGCTCCGATTCTTGTCTAGGAAGAAAGAACTCAGTGCCAGGAAATTAGGAAACTGTCTCAGTTTAATAATTCCAAGAATGGTCGACATTAGAACTTGAACCGCGAAATATGCTTAATTTTAGCCTACCAATATATATTTGTAAACTCTTCTCTGTGACTACTTTGTCAGAATATTGTGGTAGCAGGTGAGCTTTTCGGTGGGTCTAAAAGCAGGACCACCAACGGGACCACAAGAGGACACTGTTAGCATCATGGACAGGACAGGTGTCTAAAAATCAGAAACCTTTCCACTAAGTTTATAGTTCAAGTTTATTCAGTTCATTTTTCAGACCTTTGGTCCTGGTCCAGGGGAGTGGTCCTGAGGTGCCCATGGAAGTGGTCCTGATTTCAGACCTTTGGTCCTGGTGTAAAGTGGTCCTGGTTTTAGACCCATGGTCCTGGTCCTGAAAAGTGGTCCTGGTCCTGAAAAGTGGTCCTGGTCCTGGCCCTGCTTTTAGATCCCACCGAGGTTTGCAACGTGAAAATTTGATTGAAACTATTTATGTAGTAGAAGTTAAACAATTTATAAATTGACATTAATTGTTCAGCTTAAAAGTCAACTGCTAAATTTTAGAATTTACTGTCAACACTGGCGCAAACCTTAAAAAAGTTAAAACCCAAAGCCCAATCCCAAATCAAGACGCAGTGCACAATTGATAAGCAAAAAAATGACAGAAGTTTTTCATTGCTGTAGATATATAACACGCAGAAAAGATGCAGGCACTAAACACACACATATACACCCTCACACATTTTCTCATGTCTCTATTAATCTGTTGCCTATTACCCCTGAATCAAAATGTGAATCAAAATGAATCAAAAATCAAAAAGAACGATTCAACCTAAATATTTTTGATTTGATGCAGTTCGATTTTGCCATCAAAACAGTAGCAGAGATTTGATGCAGTTCGATTTTCCGCACTGCTGATTCGATTCGATTCGATGCATCAAAAATCAAAAGTCGCATCAAAAGTGTCTTGATTCGATTCGAATCAAAAATCAAAAACAACAGTAGT